>JBAGKO010000004.1:6714147-6738972 GCA_037177275.1 Acacia concinna | reverse complement strand
GAGGTGGCTTTGCAGAAATCCCTCATGTGTGGTATTTAAATCCCTAACCTAATCCCAGTCCATCATACCAAACGAGCTTAATAGCTAAATCCCTGACCCAATCCCTCTCCCTGCCCATCAATCCCTTGTACCAAACAAGGCCAAGAGAGCAAATGCACCTGTGCGGCTATGAGAGGAGCTGGCCGAAAATGTAGGCAGGGTGAGAAGAAAGAGATACTTATATAGGAGTACATCTTGAGTTTACACCAATTAAATTAATATTTTTATTAAGAAAACAATAATAACATAAATCATTTTATATCATTTTTTATGAGAAAATTGCGTTGAGTTCCCAAAGAAGAGAATATATATCAGAGGTCCTATTAAATTAACAAATTGTAATCAAGTCCCTTAAGACTTTTTTGTTATTAATTCGAATTGTTTAATTATCTAAATACTACTAGTTGTCAATGACAACCTTTAGAGTTGTTAATAGCAACCCCTAAGGTTAGTTGTCAACGATAGCCCTTAGGTTATTAATGGTTACCCATGAAGTTGTTAATGGCCACCTCTGGAGATAGTTGTCAACGACAGCCTTAAAGTTGTTAATGACAAAGCCGTCATTGACAACAAGGGCGGCCATTAACAACTCATGAGCTGTTATTGACAACTAACCTTGAGAGGTTGCTATTAACAACCCTATCAGTTGTCATTGACAACTAGAATATTTGAATAATTGAACAATTCGAATTAATGACAGAAACGTAAATTCCCTTACTCAGGACCTCAACTCAATTTCCCTTTTTTATTCTAATAATATGATACTTTTATACAAAAATTCGTATTTTTAGAATAATTATTTTAAAGATGTATTTCATTTGCATTATTTTATTTTATAGACTTATTAGTTTAAGAAATTTTATTTTTTTGAAATTGATACTTATTTTTTTAAAAAAAAAGAAAAATATATTAATTTATTCTAACTCTTAACTAAATAAAATTAAACTACAACTAAGTCTAAGCCCAAAATTTAGGATGTTACATTAAACCTAAGCCCATAAAACATATATGAGACCATCGGAGCCATATTAACAACTTGAGTATCTATATTAACAATTACAAAATATATATTAACAACTTTTGTAGGCGCCAAAGCTTCCATGCCTAACTGCCAACAAAGTCACCTGTGCTGCATTAACAGTCATCGCCTCTACCCACCAGCACCAAAGCTCCAACGACCGGCAAGGGTTAGAGATTTTTTATTATTATTAAAATAGAATCTAAGAACATTTAGGTAATTTCTCAAATTTTCAAGATTGCAAAAATTCTATATTTTTACTAGAAGATTGACTTGAGATTTCTACATTTGAGCACACTTATTTATCTATTTTAGATTTCTTTACTATTTTTTTGAGATTTGTCCTACTTTTTTTTCTAAGTTATTGAACACTTTTTATTTCTTATATATTTATTATTATATATTCCCTACTTATATATTGAGGGAGTGAGTTAGTAAACTTAGATCATTTCTAAAAATATATATAAAGATGAAGGGAGCATAATGACGTATTTTAATTTAATAATTATATTAACGGTTTAACTGAATGACTCAATTAATATCACCGTTATGTATTTTTACGTTCAATTTAACTTATAAAACATGAGAGAACTCTAAAAAAAGATAAGAGGAATACATAAATGACATATCGGTAGTATCTAAATATTTATGTTATTTTTTATTAAGATACTCTTATCGTTAAAATTCAATGGCATTTTTATAATTTTACAAAAAAAAATACAAAACGATTTATCTAAAATGTTCGAATTTTATTATACTCAACTGCCTTTTTTCTATTTTCTTTACCTATTTTTTAAAATTTTCCCTTAAAACATTGCCAAACACCCTTATTTTGTTAATAATTTTCAATTTTCTTATGAACAACCCAGAATAACGTTATGCTTCACGACAAAATAACTAGGGAAAGTCGGTTCCTAAAACAAAGGGAAAATTACATTAAAGCCCCAAATAAAAAAATATACGTCAAAGAGATTATAAGATAAGAAAATAATATTGTCAAATCCTCATTAACAACTCCGGAGTTGTTAATAGTGTTGTTATTAACAACTTCAGAGGCGCTATTAACAACTCTGGGACTTTATAGTAATTTATTTTTATTTCAAAATCTCTTTAACTTATATTTTTTTTACTCATTAACGTAATTTTCCCAAAATCGAAACCAGCCGCCCCACTGCCTGAACTTCTACTCTCCGAAATTATCATTTTTTTTCTCCACCTACTCTCCGAAATTATCAACAACAGACCTACACATCAACGTATCAATATTTTCCCTTTAATCCAAATCGTTCTCGTTTCCCTGCTTAGCTCCAAAGATTCTGTTTGTTGCCTCCTCGTTACGCATTGCTCATTAATTAATATATCTTCACCCTTCCTTCCTACATTCCAAACCCCATAATTTTCTTCAAGGGATTCTCCCGGAAAATTCAACGACTCTTTGTTGCTCTTGCGTATGGCGAGGACTGTATTGTTCGATCTTGAGAAGCATTTTGCCTTCTACGGAGCTTACCACAGCAACCCCATTAACATAGCAATCCACACGCTCTTCGTTTGGCCAATCTTCTTCTCTGCTCTTCTTATTCTCTACTTCGTCCCTCCTTTCTTCGATATCCCACATTTTGAGTTTTCCCTCTTCGGTCACGACGTCGTTTTGGTTTGGAATCTTGGGTTCGTGGCTGCCTTGGTCTACGCCGTTTTTTACGCCAGTTTGGATCTGAAAGCCGGTTCCTTGGCTGCTCTGCTCTGTATAATTTGTTGGGTGGCTAGTAGTTTCGTTGCTTGCCTACTAGGGTTTTCTCTGGCTTGGAAGGTAAACAACTTTGTTGAGTTTTGTTTATTTTTGTCTCTTTGGTATAGACCTTCCAAAATGCTTCACTTCAAAAAGTTCATTGATAATCTAAGATATGGATGAAACCCACATCTAGAATCTAATATATATGATATAGGGGAGAATGTGTAGTGTAATGGGAGCCTTTGGTACCATCGGTATGATTATGTAAAAGTAATACTGCTAAAGATAACTCTAAGTAATGGAGAATCCGATGTTCCTATGAAGTCAGAATTTCATCCTTCAACTGTGAGTGAAGTCCCATAACTTGTGATACAACTTGATCATAGAAACTTTTAGAAATAAAATTAGCATTGGGGTTTTAAGGGAAAAAGTTCATTGGTTCATCCGAACCTCTTTGTTTTTTGTTTTTCCTTTTCTTACAGCACTGAGGAAATTCACTTCATATCTTGTTGATCAAGATGTATCAAAAGCAAATACTTTAGTTGTGAACTGGAATTTCTTAAGGAGAACCTTTGTTTTGTTCCTATTTCATCTGCAGCTAGCTCAAGGTTTATCTCATGACTAAGAATCTCTCATTGCTTTGGAAAAATTTGACTTTGATAAATTTGTTCTGGTTTTCCTCCTTCCTTTGGTTCTGGTTGATTAGTTTACAGATGAATGTGTAAAGGTTTTCAATCAATGAACAACTGAATTTTAGTTTCACAATGTTAGAGCAAGCTTTTATTTTTTTTACTAGTTTCCGAGGTATTGCTCATGCGTTTGGTCTTCCTGATGTTTTATTAAATTTTTAAATCATTATGGTTGTAATCATAAATTGATAGTGCCATTTTTTTTTCCTTAAATCATTATGGTTCAAAATCCAAACAATTTAACTCATGCATCTTTAATTGCCCCAACAATTCTAGACAGCATCGTTTCTTAAACTGGAATGTGAATTAGGAATAGGATGAGGTACACTGTTGTTGAATTCTTTAAAAGTTCTTGCAACTTTCATAAAATTTGTTATGGATACTTAGGTGGGTACACCAAAAGCTAGCTGATAGAACCAACCCACTTGAATACCCCATTGAACATCTCATGCTATTCAAAGTTGAACTTAATAGTCTCCATCAAGATTTCAGAGTCTTGACAATTTAACTGATGAGAACCACATCTGATCTGACTTTGTTATTAAGTTGGGCCTTATAGACATTTTGAAACTTATTAGTAACCATTATATCAGTCAACGTCTTAGAGCCTGTTTGCTATCAGCATTGCCAGGCGTTTTCAGACAGTGGCAGGAAAAAAAAAAAGAAAAGTAACTTATAGGTTTTGGCCGTTTGGTAGGAGCTTATGAAAATAAGTTACTTATTTTCATAAGCTAAAAAAAGTTACTTATAAAAATAAGTCACTTTTCTATCACTAATAAGTCACTTTTCTTACCCCCATCCAAACACAAGTAGCTTATTCTACTCTCAATAAGTCACTTTTCCTACTCTCAATCCAAACACAATTAACTTCTCATAAGTTTCTTATCATTAATCACTTATAAAAATAAGTCACTTCTGATAAGTCACAACCAAACGAGCCTTTATACAATTCAAAATAAATTTAAGAAAGTTTAGTAGAATGGACTAATTGATTCTCAAGAGTTCTAAACTTTCATCTCATACCACTTCTTAAAATTTTCATGTGATTACTGATAGGTATTTGTATATTTTTCATTTTATTGTGCTTCCTCCTATCTTCAAACGTTTTATAGTTTTTTTTCTTTTTTAGTCATGATTCATAAGGGTTTCTTATTGACTCCTCGCCTGATCATTTCCTTTACTCTCTTATAAACATGAGCCTCTCATTCGTCACTTGTCACTATAATCTTTCTTTTCTTTTCTTATTTTTGGTCTGTTTGAATAAATTGCCACTATAATCTCGAACTTGACAATTTAACTGATGAGAACCACATCTGATCTGACTTTGTTATTAAGTTGGGCCTTATAGACATTTTGAAACTTAGTAGTAATCATTATATCAGTCAACGTCTTATACAATTCAGAATAAATTTAAGAAAATTTTAGTAGAAGGGACTAATTGATTCTCAAGAGTTCTAAACTTTCATCTCATACCATTTCTTAAAATTTTCTTGTCATTACTGATAGGGTATTTGTATATTTTTCATTTTATTGTACTTCCTCCTATCTTTTTGCTGCCAACATAAACTCAAACGTTTAATAGATTTTTTTCTGTCAATCATAATTTATAAGGGTTTCTTATTGACTCCTTACCTGATCATTTCCTTTTCTCTCTAATAAACATGCGCCTCTCATTTGTCACTTGTCACTATAATCTTTCTTTTTTTCTGTTTGAATAAATTGCCACTATAATTTAAAACAAACAGATGCCTCCAGGTTGTTCTGGTGGTTCAGCTAGTATGTTGGACAGCGCAGTTCATCGGTCATGGAGTATTTGAGGTACTTTGCTTTAATATAAAGCTGATCCCTGTCACACAAATTCGAACATATACTCCTCTAGTTCTATTTACAAGACCGAGAAAGAATATTTCTTCTTTTCCTTTCTACAAGTCACTTCATTAAATTTATCATTTGAATGTACAATTTTACCCCTAATTTTATTATTATGTAGACTTTGCTCTTATGGGGTATTTTGTATATTAAATAGGGAGAAAATTGGAAAGTTATTAAATTTTAACTCAATTAATGAAGTTTAAAATTTTCCTTCGCTTGTGTGAGGGATACTTGGAGTAACTTATAAATATGACCAGAGGGGTGTGTATATATATATATATCTTCACACTCGTACAAACACATTTGAGTGGCTGAGATTAATATTTTGTTTGTTACAGAAGCGAGCACCTGCTCTTTTGGATAACCTTGTTCAGGCCCTTGTAATGGCTCCTTTCTTTGTCTTGCTGGAGGTATTGTGATTATAAATTGAATTTGGTCCCTGGCATTGTTATGTTCCTTTTTTTCCTCTCTTGGTTTTTTCCCCCCTGTAGTGTTGTGATCTTCTGCTGGAATTTCATTAAATGATTAATTTCATTTGCGGCTTCAGGTTCTGATGAGTTTGTTTGGGTATGAGCCATACCCGGGATTTCATTCAATAGTACAGGAAAAAATAGAAGCTGACATCAACGCATGGCAAGAAAATAAGCAGCAACTACTTTCTTAGCTTCTTCCTCAGGTTGTGCCTGTTTAATTAAAAATAACTGTTCTATGAACATGTAGGTCGAAGAGTACAAAACTGTAAATAATACTGTGATACAATGGTGTAGAGCCAGATTTACACCTTTTATGTAAATGAATTTGTTTTAGAATATATAAAAGTTTGGGCGAATTTGTTTTGGCTCAGTGCATGGTCTAAAAAATGCTTGTGAAGCCATCCGGTCATTAATTATGAATAATATCCTTAGATTGATGGTGAAACCTGAACCAATGTCTTGTGGAAAATATGGATGCGGTATACTTATTGTTCATTAGGTGAGGTAAGCTATATCGATAGTAAAGAGCTACTGCGTTGAATTAACAAAATGAGTTTTGGATAGATTGTTGACCAAACTATGATTTCGCTCAATAAATTTTATGAGTATTCACTCTGGTATTCCTCTACCTCTTTTTTAAAGAACTTTATAATGCTTAATGAGCCCTCCTTACCACCTCAAATGATGTTATGTTATTTTCACTTTAAGAGATGTCACTCAAACTCTTTTATGTACATGTTCAATACGGATATTTTTTTTTTCTTACATTATTATACATCCATTTTAATATCCTTGCGTGTACTTTTATTTTATGCTCATATTGTCCCCCTTAAAACCCAAAATTCGCTAGCTATCATAGAGTATTGATGATTTTATAACAATGTGATAAAACTTCTCTTTCAACTTATTTAATATTTTTCTATCTCAAATAACTCTGATAGTTTTTTTTCTGGCTTAAACCACTAAGTTTGGATTATATGATTAACATCTTCATTGGTGATGTTCATGTTAAAGAATTAATTACATCAATACAATTAGTAACAACTCACCATATTCATGACGTTAAATTTATAATTATATATGGTGTTGATTGGCAACAAATTAACAAAATTCTTTGGGCATTTTTCACTAGTCACAAGTCATATTATAACCTTTACCACAATCTATTTTCAATTATAGTCACACAAACACATGTATCATATTAATCTAAATCAGTGAAAGTGGTGAGAATAAAAGCCTAAAAACCTTTGTGCAAACGGCTTATTTTGTATCGCAATTTGTCAAGTGCATTTTTTCCACATCAAATGTCAAAGCATTTGAAGGAGAAAGTGAAACTTGCAGTTCACGGTATCTCCAAAAAAGCAAGCACAAGCACGCTTGCATGTAAACTAACCTTTTGACGAATGCAAAGTTGCCACCATTATCGGTAGCCATATGTGTTGCAGTATCAAAAAAGGCGCCGCAATTTCCCCAAGGATGACAATGCTTCTGCAACAAATAAGAATAAATTGGTGGAATTTGAAGAAAAGTTCACCAAAATTTTATTGGTGCGAATATCCTTACAAATTTTTTATACACCCAAAGCGGACATTGCTCAATAAAATTTGTACACAGACAGCAATGTTGTTTTGACTTTAGATCCTCCTCAACAATAAAATTTTTAATGAAGTAAGTTTTCGATTGTCCCATATATTACTCCCTCTCGTCCTATATTGTAGAGTGATTCGTTTTAATATTAAATGTAAGATTCACTTTATCTTTTAAGTTTATAAATTTCTTTTTCCATAAAATTTCCTCATTGATGACACAAATTAAAGATATTTTTCAATGAGGGAGTAGTTTCTAATACAAATGATTAAAATGGATATGTTTTTTAAAACCAATGTATATTTTCTCCAAATAATTAATTTAACTTATTTTATTAATTTATCTCTACAAATCATGTTAGACTGGCTCTAACAAGTCAGCAATATATATCAAAGCTGCTATAACAAGCCAACAAATAATATTGATTAAAATAATGCCCTTAGGTGGGCAATTTATGTCTTCAAATTAGCTATCAAACTGATATTACTGACAGAATAGAGCATATGAGAATAATAATTTATGAGAGCTTCAAATATTTTCAAGTTCTATATCTAGAGTAGATACACACATACCCATAAAATATAAATTAAAATCTTTTATTTAAAATAAATTGAATTTGGAGGTGGTTGGTCAATGTTTTTCTTGTTATATATATATATATATATATATATAATACTAATTACCTTCTTCTACAGTAGCTTCAAAGTCCATCCCAAAAATGCATTATATAATTCTACTTTTCTGCTATTTCTTCTTTTAAGAAATTGGTGATTAAGTCTCTTCATATCCACTTGCTTTGAACAAATAAATTTGACGAGAATTAGTCGTATATTTTTTTTCTTCTGCAAAATACTACTATTTTATAAGTTAGAAGCACCTTTATATTTCTCATGTACAATTGATAATTCAAATATAAAGTTAATTATATAAATAATACTCCCTCCGTTGCTAAATATAACGGAGGTAGTACATTACAACATGAATTTGCCACGTGCGGTTAAATAAATAAGTAGAATTGGAAGATAGGACAAATCAAATTAAAAAACAATTCTGCAAAACAGGCCGCCAGTGGAAATACGAAAAGTTTGCATTAATTATGAAGCGATAACAAGAAAATAAGAACTTGATGATAAGTTAGTATAATTATAATATATGCTCCTTCTGATTTGCCCCCCCAAAAACAAAAATGCTCCTTCTGCTTAGAGTAACTGACCTATACCTAACATGACTTGGAATGCTACTATAGGATTGAGCTTTGAGGCGCCAAAAAAATAGTTTTATTTATATTTTGACTTCCAATTGCAGGAAGTGACAAACGTTGATAAATATGTATGCGCATGCGTGTTTTAAATATTGTTTTATAATTATTTTTATTAGATCATGTTGTATTATTTTTCTAAGGAATCATATGAAATTTGTTGTTGTTGTTGTTATTATCATCATTATTATTAAATGTAAGTCAAATCAAGTTTCTTTTACCCCTATATTTGGAGAGAAAATTAGGGGAAAGAAAATTAAGAGAGAAAACTTTTAAAAATAGTAAATTTTTTTATTATATATGGAAGTTTTTAAATCTAACATTCATTTTCTCTCTCTTTCTCTCTATTTTTCTCCCCATCCAAACATACCCTTAAACATAAGTTCATACAAAAATACCTTTTTTCTATCAGGGAAAAAAATTGAACTTAAATCTTTTCTTTAAAAAAATTGCGCGCTCACTTTTATGCATATGATATAAAATGCAAATTTATTATGTAAGATTATATGGTGCATTTTGATGCAATTATCAAAGTCCAATTCTATAATAGTAACTTATTTAAGAAACGACAATAGTACATGTTTTACACCAATCCTTTTTCAATCAAACATGAAACCCTATTGTAAAATACCTTTGTTAGTAGTGAATTGAAAACCGGACCAAACCGGCCGGTTCAAATCGGAAACCGGTGAATCGGTTTAGTAACCGGTCCGATCCGGTGCAGTTTGTAGAGGTGAACCGGATTGGTCAACACGGTGTGAACCGATCAAACCGATGGTGAACCAGACCGGTCCGGTCTAACCCATTTTCTTAAAAAAAAAAAAGAATTTAATTTCCCTTATAATTTCATACTAATAAGCCTAAAATCTTAACTTTCTCACAGGTTTAGTCCCAGTTTAGTTATCCGGTCTAACCCACTAACCCTTAACCCAGTACCTTAACCAGTTCAGTGACCGGTCTGGTTTTTAATACATTGCTTTTTTCTCATCATTGATAATTAATCCCTCCCGGTACTATTTATAAGCAATATTCTCTCTCACAAGCTTAATTTTATATACAAGAAACAGTTTTTCTGTCTAAAAATTTAGTGCAAATTTTTTATTTTTACCCCATCTAATTAATTGTACGCCTCTCTGCTCTAATTTTCCCACTTATTCTCTATCATCTTTTATATCACCCATTTTCTCTCGCTCATCATCTCCATAAATAAGGGTATGTATAGGGAAAAAAATATATCTCTCACATATTCATTGCTTTTAATTAATTTTAATCACCAAATCATTTTACATGATTTAGGTAGTTGTTGCTTATAAAAAAAGACTAGATCGAATAATATTTTTAATTGTGTTTATAAGCATAACAATAACTTTTTTGGTGCCAACAACCTTTAGGCCGTGTATCCAAGTTCAATCTCCGTCGCATGTAATAAAAAAAATTCCTTGGTGTTTAATATTAATGGCAAAAAATGCCTTTAGTGCTGATGACCATCCACCATTTAAGAGAAAGCAATATGATTATCTCGGGTAAGAGGATATTTGCACTTAGCAAAACAGAGAAAAAAAAAATCAAATTTTTAGAAAGATTGATAACCTAATAATCACACTTAATAAATTCATTTAGTTCTCTCTTCGGTCTTCCTCTACTTTTTTATGAAAATGACTTCACAATGCTTGATGAGCCTTCCTCACCACTTCAAACGACTTTATACTATTTTCTCTTTAATAGATATCACTCCAACTCTTTTGTATACATGCTCAATACGAAGCCTATTTTATCTTTTGTGATTGTACATCCATTTTAGCATCTCCATCTTGACTACCCACATATATTCTTCCTGTCCTCTTTAAAACACAAAATTCATTGACTATCATATAGCATTATTGGTTTTATAGCAGTATGACATTTTCTTATTGAATATTTTTTATTACAAATAACTCTGATAGTTTTTTTTTTTCCTTTTGGTTAAGCGACTTAGTTTGGATTTCATTAATGATGATCATGCAAAAGAATCAATTACGTCAATATAATTACTAACAACTTCTCACCATATCCATGACTTTGAATTCATAATTATATGTGATGTTGATTGGCAAACAAATCAACAAAATTATTATGGGAACTTTTTACTATAGCCACAAGTCATATGAATACAGTTATCACAATATATTTTCAATGACACACGCACGCACTGTGTGAGTGGTTTATTTAATACTCCATCCAATAATTATAAGGGCTCATTAACTTTTTTATAGAATCTTAACAAAATCTTAAGATAACTAATTATATTACTTAATTATATCACATATTGTGTTTTATTATATTATATATTAGTTCATATATCAAACAACATAATTGAAAGAAAAACGATAAATTTTAATGTCTTAAGTAATTTATTTAACTTTATTATAACTCTCCAAAAAAAAGTCAACAGCCCTTATAATTAGGACTGAATGGAGTATTACAACTTTTCTTTTACCTAAATTTGAAAATTTTTATAAATAATAATAAAAATTATTATTTTTAAGGGCTTTCTCTTATAATTTTCTTTCCATCTAAACATAAGGTTTAACTACATTTTTTACATCAAATGTCAAAGCATTTGAAGAAGTGAAACTTTGAGTGACAAAATGGTGTTGTTCAATTCGTATAGAATATTTTTATATTGTTCATGATAAATCTAAAATAAGGTTTCTATTTTAGGTTTGTCAAAGTATTTGAAGAAGAAAGTGAAACGTCTAGCTCACGGAATCTCCAAAAAAGCAAACACGAGCACGCTTGAAAGTAAACTAACCTTTGACGAATGTAAAGTTCCCACCATTATTGGTAGCTATAGGTGTTGCAAAATCAAAAAAGGCGCAGCAATCTTCCTTAGGATGACAATACTTCTGCTACAAATAAGAATGAATTGGGGAAAATTAGAGAAAAGTTTCTGAAAATTTTATTGGTGTGAATAGCCTTAAAAATCTTTTATACACTGAGAGCAGCGTTAATCAATAAGATTGTACACACATAGCAATATTGTTCTGGCTTAGATCCTTCTCAACAATAAAATTTTCAATGAAGGACTATTTCAAATATTTCCATATGTTACTCCCTCTCAATCTATACTAAAGAGAAATTCACTTTGATTTTAGATATAAGACTTTAATTCACTTTATCTCTTAAGTTTATACGTTAGTTTTCCTAAACTCTCCTCATTGATATCACAAACTAAGGAAGTTTTTCATTGAAAGCGCAGTTTCTAATGCATATTATTAAAATAGATATTTTATAAAATCCAACACATATTTTCTACAAATAATTGATTTAACTTATTTTATTAATTTATCTCTACAAATTATGTTAGACTTCAACAATAAATATCAAAACTGCTCCAACAAGCCAGCAAATAATATTGATTAAAATAGTGCCCTCAAGTGGGCCACTTATCTCTACAACTTAGTTATCAAACTGATATATATATATATATATATATATATATATATCCCAAGAGTTATCAAACTGATATTACTGACAGAATGGAGCATATAATTAAGAGTAACAATTTTTTAGAGCTTCAAATATTGTCAAGTTCTATATCTAGAGTAGCTGTTTGCAACTTAGATACACACATACCCATAAACTATAACTTAAAATCTCATTTAAAAATAAGGTCAAGGGTCTTTTTGTTATGAAAGTTGTCATAGATGAGCTATTATGTCATGAAAGTTTTTCAGGGGTCAATTTTATTTTGGAAGTTTTAAAACAGGAGTAAATTTGCCCTGACAGTTAACTCTGTTAATTTTTACCATTAAATATGTTGATCCAACTATTTTTTGTTAAAGTATAAATTTGTCACAAAAGTTTTAAATCCAACTTTTAAAAAAAATGAAATATATGATACATGGATTTTTAGGACAAATTTATATCTTAACAAAAAATAATTGGAAGCACACGTAGACTATCAATTTAATATATTTAGTCAACTAACAATCAAAATTAACAGAGTTAGCGGTCAAGGAAAAGTTGCTCTATTTTTTAAACTTGTAGAGCAAAAGTGCCCCCCCCCCAAAAAAAAAACTTACATGACAAAATAGCTCTTGAGTGAAAACTTCTGAAATAAAAATGACCCTAATCTTTAAAAATATGTTCAATTTGGAGGTGGTTGGTCAATGTTTTCCTTGTGATGTTATATATAGTACCAATTATCTTCTTCTACCATAGCTTCAAAGTCTATCACAAAAATTACCCTTAACGCTTGAAAATATGTTGAATTTGGAGGTAATTAATCTTTTCGGCTATATCTTTTTTGAGAAATTGATGATTAAGAGACTGTTTTGATAAGCAGGAGGAGAAGTTACTTTGTTTTTAAAGTAAATTTTAAGAAGTGGTTTCAGGGGAAAAAAGAAAGAAAGTCAAGTTGTAAAAGTAACTTATGTTTATTTTAATAGTAGTAAAAGTGACTTTTCTTATTTAGATGATAAATGGAAAAGTAACTTCTAACATATTTTTTTTAAAAAGGTTTTTGGGTAAAACTTTGTCAACTTGAACTGTGATCATGATTTAATATTTGAAGTGAGATTTTTCTTTCCTCCTTGTCCTTATTTATTTTTTAAAAAAATAAAAACACTAAAATACTTAATTAATGTTATTTTTGTTTTCTCTATTATTTCTCTAACAAATCTTTAATTTTAAATTTTATTAAGAATTTAATATTATCAATATTTTTCTTCAATGAAATAATTTTATTTTATTTTTCAATGAAACATGACCTACAATATTATATATTATATAAGTTATTTTTTCATTCCTTCTATTCATTATTACTCATTTTTCTCTCTCATTTTCCCTTTCTCTCCTCTACCGCTGAACTGCTGAAGCCCCAATAAATTACTCTCATCAACTCTTTTTTCCTTAAGTTACTTTTGCTCAAAAACTCAACGGAAAAGGAGTTGTTCCCAAACATTTTTTTTTAAGCCCTAGAGCTTTTTCGAGGAAAAAAGTTGTCCCCAAACAACCCGAAGTCTCTTCATATCAACTTCTTGCTTTGAACAAATCAATTTGACAAGAAATAGTCGTATACTATAAGTTAGCAGCACCTATATATTTCTCATGCACTGTTGATAATTCAAATATAATAAAGTTAGTTATATAAATAATACATTACAGCATGAATTTTCCATGTGCGGTTAAATAAATAAGTAGAATTGGAAGATAGGACAAATAATTTTTTTAAAAAAAAATTCTGTAAAACAAGCCTCCGGTAGAATTAGGAAAAGTTTGCATTAATTATGCAGCAATAAGAGGAAAATAAGAAATTAATGACAAGTTAGTATAATTATAATACTCTCTCCGGTCCTAATTATAAGGACCCATTAACTTTTTTAGAAAATTCTAAGAAAATTCTAAGAAAGCTAATTATATTACTTTAAGCTATACATTAAAATTTGTCGTTTTTCATCAAATTATATTGTTTGACTTATAAAATAATATATAATATAATAAAACACAATATATAATATGATTAAATAATATAATTAACTTTCTTAACATTTTTCTAATTACATTATAACTTACTTATACAAAAGACAATAGTCACAGTTTTTTACACCAATCCTTTTTTAATCAACATGAAATACTATGGCAAAAAGCCTTTCTAATAAGTAGTGTTTTTTCTCCTCATTGATAATTACTTCCTCTCGATACTATTTATTAGTAACATTCTCTCTCACGAACTTAATTTTATATACAAATAACAATTTTACTGTCTAAAAATTTAGTGCAATTTTGTTATGTTTACCCCCAACTAATTAATTGTATGTCTATCTCATATATTTCTCTCACTCGTCATCGTCATAAATAAGGGTATGTTTAAATAAAAAAAATTATATCTTTCACATTCATTGTTTTTAATTAATTTTAATCACTAAGTTATTTTACATGATTTGGGTAGTTATTACTTATAAAAATGACCCACTGGAATAATATTTTTGATCGTGTTTATATGCATAACAATCGCGTCCTTGGTGTTTAATATTAATGGCGAGAAATGCCTTTAATGCTAATGACCATCCACCATTTAAGAGAAAGCTATAAATCATTGTTCTCAAACTCCGGATATAGAGCGGCTGGTTGGACCCAAGAATCGTTTAACTGGCCGGAAAATTGGTCTGGTGGTTAAACTGATTCACTATTTTATTTTACTTTATTTAAAGAGGAGATAATTAATAGGGAAAAAGACAAAAAAATACAATCAAAATATGTAAAAGAAAAATAAGTTTTACAGCTGTGAATTAAAATACTGAAGATGTGAAAGTAGATATATTAACACCTTAAGTATCTTAATTAACAATTGTAAATTATTTGTCTTTTACATATTTTAATTGTATTTTTGTATCTTTCTTCCTAATTAATATGCAGGTCTATATAGTGTCAACCAATTTTTAATTAGGTCCTTATATTTTGTTTTCTTTTTTATCATGTCCTTATTCTTTCACATGTTTTTAGTTAGGTCTTTATAATTATTATTTTTATCATGTCCTTATTGTTTCACTAGATTTTTAATAAAGTATTTGTTGGTTTTTTTAAAAATTTTAATAACTATTATAATTCTATTTTATTTTTAGAAAAAATATTATAATTCAAATGTAATAATTATATAAACAAATAAAAATTAGAAAAATTCAACAATATAAATATATGTTTAATTAAAATTTATGAAGAATATTAAAATAATTCATAAAAAAGAATTTTAAAATAATATATCACCATGATTGGTTATTTATAAAATATTAGTATTCATATATTATAATATTAAATAAGATTATTAATAATAATATTATATTTTATATTTTTAGAAGAATAAAATTAGTATTTATTGAATAAATAAAAAGTAAAGGGATCTAATTCAAAATGGTGAAACCATAAGGACTTGATAAAAGAAAAAAAACTACAAACCTAAAAAAACAAGAGGAAGTATAAGGATATGATCAAATGAAAAAAAAAATAGAGGAACCTAATTAAAAATTAGTTGAAATTATAAGAGCCTGTTGAATTATTATCCCTTAAAAAATTAATTTTTTTTAGTTTTTATTCAGAATTTCATATTAATAATTTTGAAATTGTCTCTTACTTGTTAGTTTGACCTCAAATTAGCTCCAATTTCACTCCGGTTGATTTATTGATTTTTGACCCAATACCCTCACTAGTTTAGTGACCGATTTAAATTTCAGAACTTTGCTTTAAATTAGATAAATTCATTATGAGTAGATATTATGTGCTTTACAACATGATAATCACATTTTTGCACAGCTATTTAACTGGGTTAGATTCCACAATGCCTAATTGACGGTATATCTCTAAAACTGTTTTCAGCATCCGTACATATTCTTACTCGACCCTATAGCAAACGAGAAAAAAAAAACACTCAAGATACTATAATCAAGGGGCTAAACATAATCATGTTTTTCTAATTAACCATAATTTAACTAGACATATACCATGTATCATAAAATGCAGCTACACTAAAATGAAAAAAAATGAAGAAGTCATATATACTTTTAAGTATTTGGGACGAATATATCATAAAAAGAATATTGGAGGCCTATTTGGTAATCACCAGTTATTAAGGGGCTGTTTGGTTTGAAGGGGGAGGGAAAGTGAGAGTACATAAAAATTTTAGGAATTAAATTTAATGAAATTGAAGAAGTTGAGTTATAAAATTTTAATAAAGAGAAAATGTGATATGAAAAAATATGAAAAAAATAACTTAAAACTTTTAATCCTACTTCTTTAATTTTTTAAAATTTAACTAATAAAATTTTTTCCTCCCCTCTAAATCCATTATACCAAATAAACCCGTTATTCTAGCACTCGTGCACCCTTAAACTTTTCACAAGCTATCGTTATTGTAAGTATTGAAAGGGATTTTCACGAATGATACGGATGATTAAATATGGTAATTTAAGAAAACTAACCTCATTTTTTTGACTAGTTTATTTAATATTTATAATTAATTATTTTGGTTTTTGCGTCTATCAAAAAAGTTATTTCCATATAACCCCAGGCACGATAAGCACTAAGACAGCATCCTAAACAAACACGTCACCTTAATTGCTTTCCACACGGCTAAGTTACTGTTTGGATAAGCAACAAATTAAAGTACAATGCAAGGACTAATTAAATTAACCCTTTGATCTCAATTATTGACTTGTGCCGTATTAATCTGCCAATTACAAAATCCTTCCTGACACCAATATTCTTATAGATTGTTGTTATTGTTGTAATACTATCTCCATTCTTATTTATAAGACCCTATTAACTTTTTTAAAATATCTTTAAAAAATTTTAAGAAAGCTAAAATATCATATGTGGTGTTTTATTACATTATATACTAATTTATAAGTCAAACAACATAATTTAAAGAAAAAAATAAATTTTAATATTTTAGAGTAATGTATTTAATTTTTTATAAATTTTTTTATAATTTTTAAAAAAAAGTTAACATAGAGTTATAAATAAAAACGGTGTGGAGTAATATGAACACAAAAAGTCAGTCTGTTGTTTTGTTTGGCTTCCCAAGATTCCAAAATATATGATCTCAGCATTGATCTCTGTTTCTTTCCCTTTCTTATAATATTACAGTGCGATGGATTTCAGAGTTTGTTTTGAATCAAACTACTTTTTCAAACATTCCACATCAGTTTGATAAATTCAAGAGCCATGTGTGTGTGTATTCTTATGAATAAAATTATCATATAATAATATAAGCAGATATGGTTGTGAGGTGTACTGAATCATAGAAAAGGAAAGCAATTAATTCCACATTTGTACAATTAACATTAGAAAATATAGTATTAACAATGTGATCTATCAGATGAGATGTCACTAATCTAAAATAGAATGTGATAGATTTTTCCAGAAAAAAGAATCTTAAGATTATTATATATTGAAGTGACTATTTTTTTTCCTGATCCTTTTCTGAACAATCTAATCTTCTTCTTCCTCATTGGCCGCCATCATCATCCAATCTCAGAGCATTCACACCTGATGGTTCACAAATACTGGCTGGTTGTTGAAGATGAAGTTGCATAATACTGATCTGGGACCTCAAAGACTTGATGATGAGGTTTTAGAAATGGGTCTATTGCTAAATTCCCAGAATAATTATTATTATTATTATTATGGGCGGTATTGATCTGGTAATCAAAGGTTGAGTTGTAGGAAGCTTCAGATAAGAGGTGTGAGATTGGCGCCAGGTAAGAATCCATATCCAGAAGATGCGCGAGAGAACAAGTCCTTGGGAATTTCACCATTTGTTGCTGCTCGGAGACAAGATTGGGCATCTTGTTGTTATTTCCTTCTGTTGTTATGCTGTTCATTTCAGGACTTAGGTATTGATCTACCTCTGTTATTATTTCCTCCTTTAGTAGGTCCATTGATTTTGCTATGTGCTTCTTCTTGTAAATCCTACACAGCACCCAATCATCCAACTAATCCAAAACATACAACAAAAAGGTTAAGTCTCAAATTCCCAATCAAATCAAAACAAGTTATTAAAATCATCCAGTAACAAGTAAGGTTAAGGTTCAATTTTGCCATTTTCCGCGTTTGAATACCCAAAAGATTTTGTTGGAGTGACATTGCTCCAAAAGTGTTAAAAAATGAGCAAAATCGCCCTAATATTTTTTTAAAAAAACTAATGTTGACCATGAAGAAATGTTAAGGGCAACATTGATATTTTTTAACACATGAGAAGCGATATTAATCTAACAAAAACTTCTGAAAACGGCAAAATTGGATTGTAACCCTTAGAAATATACAAGAGCTTTTGAGATTGGGGCTAGAGGGGCTTACTCTCATAGATCCAATATGCTTGTTGGCTCGTCTTGGTGAACCAATGAGACGATACTCATGCATGATCCAATCGGTTTTGATACCTTTTGGTGGTTTCCCTTTGTAAAAAACCAGAGCTTTCTTCACCCCTATGTGCTTGGCCCCACTGTAAATTGCCTTGTCTGTTCCAGTGGCCTTCCAGTAACCAGACACAGTGGCCCTGTTTGGCCTCACCCCATTTGGATACTTCCTGTCCCTTGGGGTAAAGAAATACCACTCATTCTCTCCAAACACTGCCTTTTCTGCATTTCAACACAACACAGCCCAAACAATAATAAGCTAACCATGCTCATCAGGATCAAAATAGCCAACAAAAACAGAGCAAACACGCTTTTAGTTTTATTTCCAGAAAAATGAAACAGAACAAACAGAGAGAGACATATAAACACAAACACAAATTGAAAGAGAAAAGTGAAGCGCAGATTGGAACACACACACACACACACCAGGTAACTGCCATGGATCAAACTTGTAAATATCAACTTCAGGGATGATAGAAGCAGGGCAAGGCTTGGAGGTGGCTTGGTTACAGAGGTAATGGACGATTAATTCCTCGTCGGTGGGATGAAATCTGAAGCCCGGGGGAAGATCAGAGCCTCTAGCTGATCCAGACTCCATTGAAAGTTTCTTTGTTTTCTCAGAGGCAAAATATCAAACAGTTGGCGTGCGAGTTACAGAGGAGGAGGAAGAAGGAGGAAAAATCTGTAAAGAAGGGTTGAGAGAATTGAAATGTTTGAAAGGAGATGGAAGGTGCTTTTATCGTTGAGGGATTTTATCGTTTTGTGGAGTTGCCGAGGTTTGATTGGTCCATGGTACGACTTTGGCTATTCTTGGGAAGTTAGCATTTTATTATGCGTCATCTCATAAAGGTGGGCCCCATAGTACAATAAAAATAAAACATACTAGCGGCTAGAAACACTTTGGATATTTTTTTCAGGTACATATATATTGGATATTCGAAGCTCCGATGCTTATCCTCCAATTGGCTTCAGATTCATGTATGGTTAGAAATACGTTTTGTTTGCCATAAAGTCTCTGGTAAGAGACATTGAATTGGTAATAATTTATATATTTTGTAATTACACAAATAATTGTATATGCTAAATTTGGGCATAAATGAGAAAAAATAGATATAAATAGAGAAATAAAGTAAAGATAGCCGGAAAATGACATTTATGCATATACACTTAATTATGACAGTTTTATTTTATTTTTATTATTGGGTAATACTCTTGCAATGCATGATTTACCTACATTGATGCTGATCATTTGAGACAAATTAGTATGTGGAACTGAAGCATACTCCCATTTTTGAATGAATAATATATAATATTTGATGTCATTGGCTCATCGCATCATGTTCATGTATTGTTATATTTAAATGGAGGTAACTATTTTCTTTAGTTGGCAAAAAAAAAAAACTCTTTCCTTTAATTTTATGTTAATTAACAAAATTCAAACCATTTATCTTAATTGATATTCTCTGATCTAGTTCAACATATAAAGAGTAGTAAAGGGATTTGATTCGGATTTAAATATAATATTTAAATATACTTTATCTTTCAAATGTATAATTATTTTAATAAAATTTCTCCTTGTTGATTGTATATATTAGGGGTTTTCATCAAAAGAATAATTCCTTGGGGTAAAAAATCAAAAGAATAATTATAATGCAAATTATTAAGATGGTACTTAGCTTTAGGGAAGACAATACATACATATTTTTTTTATAAATAACTAATTTAATTAATTTGTTAAATATATACAAATTAATTATTAATCTCTTTATATACATATAAACACAGGGGGAGTATTAAATAAATGAGAAATTATTATGTGAACTCAATTTACTACTTCATTTATGATCTAACCCATTAAAACATAAAAGCTTAAACAATATAAATCTAAGTTGGTTATTGATGTAATTCATATTATGTGTTTCTTTTTTTTAAAAAAATAAATCATTAGATTAAGATTTCTACCTATAATAAAAAAAATTTATGAAATTTTTTAATTTTATTAATATAATAATTAATATTAAATAAGTGTCGAATCAATTCATGGATTTTATGTGTTTTAATTAATTAGATCGTAAATAACTTGATAAACTAATTTCACTAAAAGAATTTCTCTAAATATAGCCAACTACTTAACCCAACTATAGCTAGTAGTGAATGCTAGTGGCATGTTAGAATAGAGTATACGTAGTATATGATGTAAAGGATAAGCATATGCTTAAGACAGTTTTTTTTTTCCCCTTGCTGATAATTTATAATTTAAATCATGCAAATGATTACGTTCATGATGCCAATATAATTTTTTTATAATTAATTATATTGGTTCAGATTATCCAAGTGGATAAAGTGAGTATGAATTGAGAAGGATTCCCACGTCTCGTCCACCTAATTTCCAAGATTCGTTGAATGAGCCCTACCAGCTTCTTCTTACCACCAGCATAGTGCTTTTTAGTTTTTCCTTTTCTTTTTTTTTTATAATTGATAAATACACGCACATCAAAACACATAAATATTAATGTGATGAATAAAGTTAGCCAGCAAAATGAGCCCTTTATATGTATAGATCAGATATAAATATCCTAAACATTACTCCCTCAACTCTTAATATAAGATTAAAAAAATCGAATAAAGTGGGCTAAAATTGGTTCAAAAGAAATATGTAATAAATTTCTTTTATTTTTAAAAATGTCTTTATTTATGGAAAGAAATAATAAGCAAGAAAACGAGGGATTATATATTTGATTTAATCGAAACGAATGAAATCGTGTGCGCGCGCGCTTTTTTTTTTTTAATACATACACGAATTTATTATATAAAAATTATTTTATATTTTATATAAATTACTATATTTGTGTGGTTGTCCGATATTTTTGAATGAAAATGAATATTCTCAGATAATACCATTATTTATTCTGAATAGTGTATATACATTCCAAATGATTGGGAAGTCAGCAGACATTTTAACAAAGTTTTCCACGTAACTATGGATGATATCGAAAGAATCTAGCTAACTGAAACAGAATCAAGTTTGAAACTTCAAAGATTCCTTTAAAAAAACGAAAATATCTTTCTTTGATTATTTATTAGAATTGTGTAAGAGTATATATAATCTGAATTTTGAAGAAATAATGCACTTATTCTTGCTAATAGCAAAAGCCATTGATATTTCAGTTTGGTCCATTTTATAATCCAAACTATTTTAAGTTGGACCTTTATTTTTTGCTAGAGGCATATTTAAAGTTGATTTAATGTAAAATGTTTTCTTTTAAAGACTTAGGGTGTAAGAGATTTTTGCCTCATCCAACAAGTGTGTTTTTAGGGTTTTGTATTTTTTTTTTTTTACAGCAATGAGGTTGCCTATCACCTCAATGAATAGCTTATTAGTTAGACACACATTGATATATGGATAATTAATCAAATGTTCATATTAACTGTCAACACTTATAAATTAAAAGATCTATCATGTCTCATGAGACCAATGGATAATACAAATGAGAAATGCACCTTAGGATCTTTTATATATTTAGGGATAATGTTGTTGTCATTTATTAAAAACACTAATAGTCTACTAAAACATTTTAGTAGTGTGTTAATTATTTTTTATTTTGGTCATTTTTAATTATTTTGTTAGTTTTACCACATTAATTAACTATTTGTTCACTCACCCCATAAATAAAGATGTTTTTAGAAAATAGATTACAATTTTTTAATTTTAATCAATTTTGACTAATTTTTTTAGTTAGCATAATTTGTATCTTATCTAAAATAAAGAGAGAGGAATTTTTTTTTTTAAAAAAACAAATACGACAAGGCAGTTGAAGTGGTAAATGAGAGAAGAAAGTCAACATTTTAATATTTTAAAGCAACACTATAATGAGACAGGCCAATGGCATAATCATCTCTGTCCATTGGCGATAATTTAGTCAGCAAAAGAAGCTATCACCCTGAGTGACGCGTGTCCTTTGCCCCAAGGGGAATATTTGGATAAACATTGTTCTCTTTTAAAAAACTTTTATTTTTGTATCTATCCAAAATGTGGTATCAATAAATGAATCCATTATTAAAAATTTAATTCATATTACCTTATGATTTAACTAAGTTTTGAATCAATTTCTTTAATTTCACTTCATTGTTTGATTTGTTTAACTTTCATATATAACGTTTATGAAAAAATGGTAGGAGTATGTGTTAAAACAGTGGTAAATGAAGGGTTAAGGTCTATTTTAACATTAAAAGTTGTTAAAAATTTTAATTATGCTATGGAAGTTTTTTTTTGAAGTAATGTTGTTTTGAAAGTTTTCTTATCATAACAATTTCGTCTTAATCGTTATTCAAGTTAAGTTTGACTTTTAGTTGATCAAATATGTTGAGTTAGCATGTCTATAATAGTATTTTTGTTGATCTCCAAATTTGTCCTTTTTTTTACTTAGGAGCAATGTGCTTGGAAAATTTTTGGATTCCATATTGATGTGAAAGTCTTTAATTATAACAATGTCGCTCTAACCATTAACAGATTAAATATGTTAAGCTGGCAGATTGAATAACATTGAAGAAAAAAATGTAGATAAAGGAGGAACCCACGTGTGCTAGATGTATTGAGCCATTTTCAATCCTTTGTTGTCGTTAGTGTTGAGAATCAAGGCTGGCCCGGCCATTTAAGGGCCATGGCCTTAATAAGACTGGCACATTGACGCCCAACTTAATAAAAACACCTGTTTTTCAAAGTTTGGCCCGAGAGCGATAGGGCCAAGGCTAGCCCTATAGGGCCGTAAGCATTTTAAACAATTTTTTTCAAAATTTTTTAAAGAAACAGAATTAGTAAATTATAACAGTTAAAATTCTAATTTAACACAAATTATGTCAAGATAAAGTTTGAATTTTATGTAGTATACAGGTATACAACAAACAAACGACATAAATTTTAGGTACACCATTGTCACATGTCAATAAAGTTTGAATTTTACGTAGTATACAAGTATGTAGAGTGAATGTGTGATGTACTGATGTGTATATGGTGTCCCATGTCTTATGTGTGAGTGTGTGAGCATGTATGCCTGTGTGGTCAGTAGGGTGTGCGTGTTCATTGGGTAATGACCTAATGAGTTGGAGTTTTGGCTCAAAACAAATTATATAGTATGATATATACAGGATAAAAAAAATTAAAAGAGCCGGCCCGTGGCCTTGCAAGGTTGGCTCTTCTAAACCCGAGACCCTACAAGGTTGACCGTTGTAAGCCCGATTCTATTTTTAGCCTCTAAAATATAAACCCGGCCCAACGGGCTCGACTTATTTTCCCGAGTCTAGTTGTCATACCCTAATAACATTGACATAAATAGGTATCTCTTCATCGTGCAAAATGTCATAACCTCTTTGATTTTCTCTAGTCATTCAAATGGAGTGTTTTTTTTTTAAAAAAAATCTTTATTTATAAATCTAACTTAAAAAAAATGAAGTGGATAATAAATAGACTTGTTCAATAAACATATTTTACCAGCTAACATGTGAACTTAGATATTAATTTAGGTGAAAATTAGTACGATTTAGAAACTTTTAGACCACTATAGCTTTTAAACGAAAACTTTTAAAACAACTTTACACTTAAATTGACGTGGAAGTCACGTGGAGTGCTAAAATTTAGTATATTTTGATCAACTAATGATAACACTTAGCCTAAATAATGTTTAAAGCAAAATTGGTGTGGGCTGGAAATTTCTAGGGTAACATTTCTATAAAAAAAATTCAGGAACAAAATTGAGATTTTTGGATAACTTTCAAGACAAAATAGATAAGAATGACTTAATGATAAAGAGATTAAACTATAAGGATCCAATTTAAACAAAATAATATATATATACCTGATTTGTAATTATGGTAAATTATAAGGAGAGTATTTGTGAGGTCCTAAATAAATGACTTAATTATCAAGTTAAGCCATAATGATAAGTGAGGTGTTAGTATTTTTAATGCCAGAACTAGTTATTGCATGTTACCTTGTTGTTATTAAGACTTCTTAATAATTATTAAGTGCAATACCATAATAATTCCCCTCAAATTATAAGCACGTTTGAATTCATTTTTCCAAAATCATGCATAAAATCAATGTCACATTGTATCCGGACGTATACTCCATCTATTTTTAATTATAAGACCCTATTGATTTTTTTAAAAAAATTCTATAAAAATCCTAAAAAAGCTAATTATATTATTTTAAAATATTAAAATTTATCGTTTTTCTTCAATTTATGTTGTTTAACTTATGAACTAATATCT
>JBAGKO010000004.1:6685236-6706818 GCA_037177275.1 Acacia concinna | reverse complement strand
CAAGCATAAAACTAACATGGGAGCTTACATGCTTTGTATGCCCTATGGCAACATAATCTTAATGCACATGAGAAAAATAATAGCTATAGCATTTATATGTTAAGCGTACAATATAACATAGTTATCATTTTCATGACAACAAAACAAAACAAGACATAAGCTCAAACATACATGTGCATCATTACAGAAAAATGGAAGCAAGTATTAACAATAGAAATCATGTAACTTTGCTACCTTACACCTTAGCCTTAACCTTCTCCTTTGGCTTTTCAAATTCCTGCTTTCTAAGGGTCTCTTCCAAACTTATTAAATCCTAAACAAGCCAATAAGGTATCAACAACCAATAATAACATTCATAAACACTTAAACTGACTTGCTGGAACTTTTACTGATTCTGACTCTAACATAAAAAAAATCACATCTTCTATTTTAGATGTCCATTTGCTATGATCTTGGACTCATTTAAAACCTTAGAATGTCTACTACTTACCCACCAAATTTCATAAGAAACGAAATTGGTTTGCTCTGTCAAAACATTACAAGAAGTTTTACTGTCAGAATTCTTCCCTAACAGACTGATGCAACTTGTAAAACTCATAATTAAATCCACAAACTTCCAAATGATCTGGTTCCAAGCCCATTATAAAATTTCATATGTCTATTACATCCTCTTAAAATTTCATGGCCATCCATGGTCATTTGAATACATTTTCAAAAGATTTTATTTCGGCAGACAGAACATACATTCCATAATATATCTTGAACTTACAAAAATCATATCTCAGCGTAAAAAATTCAAAATAACTTGGGTCTAAGCTTATTTTAAAGCTTTATATTTCTATTTGTTTCTTATAAAATTTCATAAGAATCCAAGTTCATTTGAATATGTTTTCGAACACATTTCTTTCGGCCATCAGGATTTTACTCCATAATTTAAGTTCAACTTTCAAAAATCATAACTCCTAATCTATAAATCCAAAGTGCATGATTTAGGACTTGTTTGAAAGCTTATTAAGTCTTCTACATCTGTGTAAATTTTCAGAATTATTGAGATTCATTAACATATTTATAACTGGGTTCATATGAGAATTCCTCATCTAATAATTATAATTATACTCATAATGTATATGCCATTATCATATATATTATTTTGATAAAAACAATTATAATTATAAATAATATAATATTATAATTATGTATAACTTTTCATGCCTATTCTACCAATATCACCATCTACCCTTATTTAAGTTGTTTTTTTTTAAAAAAAACTTGTAGAAAGTTTTATAAGATATTATTATAATGATATTAAATGTAAGAAATTATGACAGTATGATTATCACAGTATAGACTTTTTAAAATTGTTAAGAAATCTTTTAAATATGTTATATATATTAATTAATGTAAAGTATATAAAACTAAAAAGTTAACTAAACAATCCTTAAAAAGTAGGGAACAAAATAAGAAAATGACTTAGATAAAGAAAGAGTCATTTACAGGTGTTGGCTCAAGTTTCTTCCATCAAAAAAAGAAGAAAACGGCAAAACTCTAGTCGCAATCCATCAATTTGCAAACCTAAGTCTAGTTTTTTATATTTCCTTTGTCTTCATTATAAATGTATTCAAAAAATTTTCTTTCGCAAATCAAGTGTAGCTATGCTGCCATGATGATTGAAGATGAGGGGTATGGAGTTGGAGTGCAGCAGATTTAGAGAAGCTCCCGACAAAGAAAAACACACATTGTCGACAGATCTAGAGCTAATGAGAAGGAGTAAACCATGGAGTGCTTGGTTGTAAGTGAAGGATGAAGTGCAGTGTAGGAATATCAAAAATATTCATTGGCAAAATAGTCACATCATGCCAAAATATTATCCCTCCTCTCCAAATCCAAATCCCCGGATTTGGGGGGAACGGGACGGTTTTGAAGGAAGGAGAAATTTTAAATTTTTTCCCTCCATTCCTAAAAAATTTATATTCATAAAGGGTGTCACGCCTTACTTTCTAATCCTTTATCATATTTTATTATGACCTTTAGAATCATTATTTATAACTTTAAGTTGAGAAAATAAAGAATAAATTTTTTGCATTTGTGGGTTACTATTAACCTAAACTTTATTTTCGACCAATTTTAAAAATTTATAATTAATTCTAGAAAAATTGCATTAAATTTTATTAGATAAGTACCATTTGTTCGATGTTGGTTACCCTTTACTAGTTGGTACATTGGTCTATTTAAATCCGAATGTTACCACTCACTAAAATTTAGGTGCTCAACGGGTTTTGAAAACAACAATGAGAGATTCAACTTTGTACACTCAAGTGTGTAGTGTACTATTGAAAGAACTTTTAGTATCTAGAAGAACATGTTTGCAATTTTAAGCCACATGCCCTCATACAAAATTCATACACATTCAAATTGTCGCTGCAACCATGGCTATCTATAATATTATGACAAGGCATACGACGATTGATACTGTATTCAATCGGTATGAACATGAAAACATCCTCAAGAGAAATTATGATGATGATCAAGTTGTTTCAAATCCACCACCAATAGTCAAAATAGCTTCTTCACTTGAATTGGATCGCCTGAGACTCCACCAAGATCAAATTGCCCCATCCATGCAAAATGAATAGCTAATATATTTATCAATTTTTTCCATTTTAAATAATCTTTATTATTTATGACTTCGATCAAAACGTTTTGTTTCCGTACTTAAGTTGTTAAATTGGTAATAAATTTTAATAAAATTATTCATTTTTCATTCTTCCCTTATTTAATAAAAATATATTTTATTTTAATAGCTGTCCGTGTAGTTCACATAAATTCTTAAATGACCTTTTATAATAACAATTATTAATTATAAAATAAAAATAATATTTGTATATTCATCTTATTTATTATATTATATTTTATCAATTTATTATTAAACTTAATTATGGAACTATAAACAACTTTATTCAATTCATATTCATACTTCTTAGTAATTATACATACATAAGTGTTTTTAATAAATGAAATCAAAACATAATCACAATTGTTAAAGCCTAAAAAAAATATTTAAACCGAAATCAAAATTAACCAACTGTACTTATATAAATCACAATACCATTACTCCAAATGGACACTTATAGCTCATTTGGTTCGATTGTATAAGAGATGATTACATGTAATTCTGATACAATATATCAATGACAGTGTTTTGTTGGACGTACATAATGTAAACCATATTACAAAATATAATATTGATTGCATCATTTGATGTAATGATGATTACATTGTTAGGATAATTAATGGGGATGCAAGCATCCTATAATCAAGTAAAAAATACGATATTGTCATTATACTTTTAAATTTGACCAAAGGGCCCATACATAAATGTTTTTAAATATTAAATAATTACTGCCATTAAATATTAAAAAATTAAGTAATTATATAATATTTTTAAAAAATATTTTCATAATAAAAAATTATAAAAGGTATATTCCACCATTAAAAATATTAAAAATATCACATTAAATAACATTCTCACCATTAAATATTAAAAAATTATCATGAACCCAACTTGTATTTAGCATAATATTTTCACCATTAAATTATTAAAAAATTATTATAAACTTGATGTGTACCTCACACAAATTGAAAAAGTTATCATAAACCTAATGTATAGTACATTATACATATATGTATGGATATAATTAATTTTTTTTCTGACTATATTATTCTCATATGTGATATAATGAAACCAAGCATTTTTATATATGCAATATCTATCCTTAAGGCCCCGTTTGGTGCGAGGGATTGATGGATATGGTTAGGGATTGAGACATGGATTGGGCTAATGTAATCGTTTGGTACGATGGAAAATTAATCAGTATCCCTCATTATTACCATATACCAAACATTATTTTAATCAGTATCCTTCATTATTACCATATATCAAACGTTATTTTAAATTTTAATCCCTGTCCTAATCCCATTATCAATCCTAATCCCTATTCCTTAAAATTCATTACCTCGTAGCAAATGGAGCTTAAAGACGAACTAAACAAATTTATGGAATCATTATTATATTATATTACATTATATATTATTATATTTCATTACATCACTTTTATTTCATGAATTAAACGAGCAGCTAGCTTCATCGCTCACTTGGGCCACAGTTTATTATTCAAGGTCCAGTGGGCTCAATAAAACCCGCGAAAGCCCTGAGGTTTTGGGCATCAGGGTATGCGAACTCTAAAAAGTCTAAAACCTCTTATTTGTGTAAGATAACGTTATTGTCCGTTCAGTAATCCTCCGACGGCCTCTCTACTCTTCTAGGGTTCCTTACTTCTTCCAAGAAGTATTCGTCTTTCGTCTCTATTTCGTTTGCATCAGTCTCATACTACACTGTAAGTCTCATTTTGTTTCGATGTGCAATCAGTTATTTTTCCTCAATTTTGGTATCAGGTTTTTCATGAACAAATTACAAATTTTCAGTCTTGTCCATGTTTACGGTATTTTTCTGATTTTTTCAGGGTATTTTTTCATCGCAGTTTCGCCTATTTAGTCTTCATGTGAAGGAATATGTATTCTTCCCGAGGAGGCAGCGGATACGGGCAGTCTTATGCGGGTCAATCCGCATATGGTCAGAATGTAAGTCTTTCGTCCTTTTGATGTGTTTGATTTGAACTTTCTTGAAGAGGTAATATTCATTAACCCATTCTTAATCACAAGGCATATGATACTCTGAAGTTTTTCTGATCAAATTTCCATATTTCAATGTTTTCAATTGTCCTAGCACGTATGTGAGGCTTCTTTGCATTTTCTTCTGTAAGGAGTTTCTTTGCATGGTCATTCCTATTTCACCATGATAAGGTTGTTTTACTATTTAATCTTCTCACGTCTTGGTTGAATTGTAAACAAGAAGCATCTTAGTATAGAAATTTGATGTTTTAATGTTCGATTGTTGTAGCAATTTTAAAAGAATACGGTACACTTCCTGCGATGAACTCTTAGATAGTTTTTCTTTATGTAGAAAATTTTCTATTTAATATTCCATTGTATTTGTTGTACAAACTAGATGCATATAAGGGTCTGATCTTAGATTTTGTGGCTTTTTTATAGTTGGGTTCTGGTTATTCTGGTGGTACTGTTGGAGGACCTGATATGGGTCAACATTCTGTGGCCTCTCGGCATTCAGCAATATTAGGAACTTCTCAGGAAGTTGATGTTAGTGGATATCGGGCTCATTCTTCCACAGCTGCTCAATATGGGGGACAGTATAGTTCTGTTTATGGTTCAGCTGCTTTGAGCAGTGCACAGCAGGTTGGTTGGTTATGCCGATTTCCAATTAAAATTATTGAAGAGTAATTTTTATAGATAATCTTCCATATAATAATTTATTGAAGAGTAACAATAACAGAACTGAAACTATTGCCGACATATTAAACAAAATAAAGAAATTTAACTTGATAGTTAGTGAAGAATGTTGATTTATCATATTAATTATTAACTATTAATTCCATTGCTTCGTTCATTCTATCAGAAAAATATTACCTCATTCAATGTGTTTTAGTTAATTAGCATATCGAAAATGTAAGCACCATCTATGGATTTGGTGGTTACTTAAAAGTTAATACTGATTCTGAACTAATGGTTTTGCATTACTTTTTTGCTTCAAGTAAATTTCCGTTTGATATAATGACCTCTTAGTTATACGCTATTTATAATTGTCTTTGTTGTGCTATATTTTGAAAAACATGTAACTACTTTGAGTAGGTTCCTTCTTTGAGTGCCAAGGCTGGGCCATCAGCTTTGGAGGGTCGTGGGGGTTATGCTGTGAGTGTTTCTGATTCACCTAAGTTTGGTTCTGGTGATTATCTCTCATCTTCAAGCCACGGATACGGTCATAAATCAGATCAGTTGTATGGCGATAAGGTTTTGGATTATTCTGGAATAGATAGACGACAATATGGTGAGCGACAGAGTGCTTATATGAGTAGAGACTTGCAGAATGATCCAGCTAGTCGATATGCTACTGATCCTGTAGGATTTAGTCATCAGCATCAGGTTAATGCTTATCCCATAGAAGTGATTCTTACAGCTTTCCTATTTTCTGAAGATTTTATTTAAGGCATGAGAGATGGAAAAATATTACTTCTTTCTATTTGTAGTTTTTTTTGGTAAATATTTCTTTCTCAATATCCAGCAACCAGAAATATATGATCGCATTGATCAGACAACTTTGCTTCGACAAGAGCAATTGCTGAAAGCTCAGTCTGTGCAGTCTGCCTCACTTGATGGTAGTAGCAGGTATTTGTCTATTGAATGTGCATTGTTGTTTTGTTCAAGTTCAACCATATTCCAGTTATGTTTACATAAGTAAATACCATTGACATTAAATAACCTACAAGGCGTTTTCTCTGGTGTAAAGAGTGCCTAATTTTTTGTAAATCAGTTCGGTTATCTTTTTATATTTATGATGAAACTGGATTGAAGCTGCTCAACAGTGACTAACTATTTTAAATGGTAAAAGTATTTCTCCGTGCACTGAGTAGCAACACATTTCTGGCAGACAAACTGATTATCTTGCGGTAAGGGCTGCTGCTAGTCGTCATCCTACCCAAGATATTCTGCCTTATGGAGGAAGGATGGATGCTGATCCCCGCGGTTCATCAATGCTGAGTGCTGCTTCTTATAGTGGTCAACATGCACCGTCCATATTAGGGGCTGCTCCAAGGAGAAGTGTGGATGACCTCTTATATTCGCAAAGCGCTTCAAATCCTGGTTATGGGGTGAGCTTGCCACCTGGAAGAGACTATGCTAGTGGAAAAGGAATTCATGGGAGTGCTATGGAGTCAGATTATTCTGGAAGTGTGATGTCGCGGTCAATGCACAAGGACCACAAGGATGATCGAGCTAGTTATCTTCGAGAATTTGAGCTAAGGGAAGAAGAGCGTCGTCGGGAGCGCTTGAGAGAAAGAGAGAGGGAAAGAGAAAGGGAGAAGGAACGAGAACGACTTCGAGAACGTGAACGAGAAAGAGAGCGTGAAAGGGAGCGCATTTTGGAGCGGCGGGAGAAGGAAAGGGAGCGAGAGCGCAAACGTGCACTTGACGCTAGGCATGAACGAAGCCCTTTGCGGTCCTCAAAAGATCCTCGTGCTACCTCAAAAGGTCCTAGCGGTACTCTGAAAGACCCACGTGGTTCCTCGTTGGCAAAGGACGCTAGATCTTTACGTCGTGACTCCCCACATCACGAAATTTCTCATAGGTGGATCTTGGTGATTTTGAATTTTTTGTTTGCGTCCTGCTCTGGTTCTGAATATCTAGCTGCTGGTAAATCTTGCCGCCTTTTTTCACTAACTTGGTGTTCTATTATGCTGAAGGCACCATTCACCTGTTAAGGAAAAAAGGAGAGACTATGTCTGCAAGGTAAAAGGAATAAGATCTTGGTTGCTTCATCATTAACAGAATGTTCGCTGCAAGGAACTAGATTCTTTCTTGTGTTTACACTGGAGATATGTGGTTGAGGGCTTGATAGTTTTGTTCGTTCTGATGAAAGCACTACCAGTCTGCATTCCATCCCTTCCTCACTCTCTTATCTGGGGATTCTTGTGTTCATCTATTTCTGTGTGGCTATGTTGCAGCACGGGTTGTTTTCATCTCCTATATCATAGTTTTTGATTGACTGTATCCTCAAATTACGCTTTTTTTGGGATCATGTTATTCTATCATGCTCCTTCCCTCTCCGCTTAATGATCTCTTCCTAGACCTCCGTATTGGCTGTTTCTTGCGTCCTCCTTATTTCCTTATTTCCTTATTTCATTGACCTTTTGTTCAAGACTAGTTTTCCACAGATTCAAGACTAGTTGAAAACAGGCATATAGATCTGCAAGAATTATTGATGTCTGATGCTAAACTGAAGTTTACTTCAAGAGTTGTGAATTGATCTAAAGAACATAATATCTCTTCAGAACATTTGATGCTTGCCCACTCTCCTGAAATGGTATTTGTTAATTCTGAGTGTTTATTTTATTTAAATTGCTTATTGAACAGGTTTACTCATCCAGTTTGGTGGAAATTGAGAGGGACTTTCTCTCATTAGATAAACGATACCCTCGACTCTTTGTCTCCCCTGAATTCTCCAAGGTATTGCTGTGCTATAATTTCCCATTCTTTGATCATGATTTTTGGATGGTGAGTTAACAGTATTATTGTAAATGCCATCTAGGCTGTTGTGAACTGGCCAAAGGGCGATATTAAACTGTCCATCCATACTCCTGTCAGGTACCTTTTTCCGTTGTCCATTATGTGCAAGCTTGCATTATGTGTTCGCTTCTGTTTCTCATTTTTTAATATATCTTTCTATGAGCTACAGGAAATCTTTCTCGGTAATTTTGAAATTTTATAAATTACTAGTCTGATTTTCGATTCGGGAGATGAAAACCATCACTAGGGATTTCTTGTTTTGTAGCCCAGGCCCAATAATTTATTCAAGAACAATTAACTGAGTCATTTATGAACACCTGTTGATTCTAAAGACAAACAATTACCATTATTTACTTTTAAACTACTGGGAGCATGCCGGGTGGCATGGGAAATATGTAAAGTGGTATCTTCATCAACACATGGAATGGGCAGTGGTTTTAATTTTAGGGAACTAATTTCCTGTTTTAAGGTTGTAGGGTAGTATTTGAAAGGAACTTTTAAGTTGAAAAAGCCATGTTCATATTATTTCCCTTTTTCTTGTCACATTCTGTAATTATATTATATTTTGTAGCAAAATTGGTTTCATTCATTGTTTATCCCACTCAAAAGTGACGATAGATGTATATAAATTTGTAATGAAATTCAAATAGAAATAAATCATTCATACTATCAAAATTTGAACGCCCACACATCATGCATTATTTTCCTTATCACACAAGAGTTTCTTTTTCTATTTGAAAAATCCATGGTTGCCCCACTGGGGTGAGCAATTTAAAATCCTCACGATTAGTTCCAAGGTTTCAGTTCATCATTTCATTGCCTTATATTTTGTTTGGTCTGTTTTCAAAAGAGAAATAAAATTAAGAGATATATAATGTTTTAACATTTTGAGTGGAACAGTTTTGATCATGATTTTGTTGAAGAAGAATGTGCTACTGAGCCTAAAGATCCATCATCTGTGAAGCTATTGACGGCGTCATCTACAAGTGTGGAACAGCAAAATACTGTTTGGAATGCTAAAGTAGGTTTATTTTTAACTTTGTATTCCACATTCTTTGACTGAATATGATATGATGCAGATCATGTGCTCTATTGAACACATTTGTGCTTCCTTTTTGGCATGGCTATTGAATCCATTGGTCTCATGAAAGTTTGCAGGAGCATACTTTTTAAAAAATGACTTTGTGCACCCAATTTTTGACGCAAGTTTTCTTCATATCAGATAATTTTGTTGAGCGGACTTAGCAGGAGTGCTCTGGAGGATGTGTCATCGGATAGAAGTTTTGATGATCGCATCCCTCATATATGCAATATCCTTAGGTTTGCTATCCTTAAGAAGGACCATTCTTTCATGGCAGTTGGTGGGCCGTGGGAATCTGCTGATGGGGGTGATCCATCTGTTGATAACTCATTGATCAGAACAGCCCTTAGGTTTGTGCTTAATACAGGATTATCAGTTTACACTGGTGTCTGCAAGTAGCTTGACAAAGCTTTTTTTTTTTTTGTAGGCATGCCAAAGATGTCATTCAGCTGGATTTGCAAAACTGTCAGCGTTGGAACCGTTTCCTTGAGGTATTTATCTGTAGTATTATAAAATCTTTAATTTGTCACTTTTCCCTGGTGCTTGTTGAGTACCAACATCTAAATCATAATATTCTAATCTGATTTTTACTCTTCCAATTTCAACCTAATGTGTCATTTGCTGTTATACGTTGCCTGCATGTTTCTAGGTTTTTTTGGCCCTAAACTTCTGAGTTGTATTGATTAAATCACCAAACAATTTTTGTTTTTGTTCCATCACAAAGAGACACCAGCGCACAAAATCAATGAACTTTAGGACAAGTTTCAAAGGGCTGATGTATTCAAACATGGATATTTAATGTCGTCAATTCATATCTAGGAATAAGTAGATAAATGATACATCTGTAATTTAATCATATTTACTAAATTCGGTTTCTTTGTTACTGCTAAGATATTGCTGTAAATGACTGAGCTAAATTGCTCTCTGCATTCGTGCAAATTTATATTGCCTGTGAATAAATTCTTTTGTAACAACTTGAAGCTCAATTCATGGTTATCTTTTTTTGTCCTTTGTACAATATGAGATTAGTAAATCAATTTGGTCCTATCAGCTTCATGTCTTAAGGTATGATTTTGTTGAATTTAATCTGTAAGGCAATAAGCAATCCCTGTAGGTTTCTGAACTCTTGATTGTTTCTGGACATGAATATAATGGACAGTCTTCTGTGGACCAGTTAATTTGGCAACATGATAATCATTGTCTTTTTGGTGCCGAAGAAACTTGTTTTTCGGAATCAAAAAGGCTATATATTTGGCTTATAGCGGCAACCAACTTTTTTCTTGCTTTTGGCTTATCCTGGTTTTATATTTTGGTTGTGTAAATTGACTTGGAAACCCTTATGATTATGGCATTAACTTTGCAGATACACTATGATAGAGTAGGCAACGATGGTTTGTTTAGCCACAAGGAGGTCACTGTATTATTTGTTCCTGATTTGTCTGACTGCCTGCCTTCACTGGATGCATGGCATAACCAGTGGCTTGCTCACAAAAAGGCTGTTGCTGAGAGAGAGCATCAACTTTCTCTAAAAAGAGAGGTCTGTTTCTATTATTGAAGGTGCCATGTTCATTCGTGATTTCTTTTTGCTGGCTATATTTTTAAAAAGGTGATGATATCTCTGCTTACTTTCCCTGACTTAATAATTATTTTATTTTGTATCAGAAGTCAAGAGATAACAAGGAAGTATCCTCCAAAGGTGAGAGGGCAAATTCGCCATCCTGTGCTTGTCATCTATCTTTTATTCGATCTTTAATTGTCCATTTCCCATATAAGCTCACATTTTGTTTTGCTTCTTACTATTAATAAAGAAAAATCAGACAAGAAGAAAGAATCTGCGCCATCAGGACCAACTGAAGATGTCAAAAAGGAGAAAAACAGCAAAATTGCTAAGAAAGAAGAAAGTAGCAATAAACCTGCTCAACATGATCCGGTTGATACTGCTGAAGAAGCCAAGAATGTTGAGAAAAAGGAGCAAGAAGAAACAGCCACTGCCAAGACAACAGGTGGTGTGAAGTCTGTGAAGAAGAGGATCATCAAGAAGGTTGTAAAGCAGAAAGTTGCCAATAAGACTAATAATATTGCCAGCAAGCAGGTAGACAAAGCGAATGAGAAGGATAATGCTGACAAAATGACTTCAAATGTTCCTGTTGAGGGTAGCAAATCTTCTGAGAGTGGGAACAAGAGTGGTGATACTGCTGCTAAATTGGTTGCTACAGGGGATGCCTCAGTGGGGAAAGTAGATGCTGATGAGGTGAAAGGTAATAAAGAAATAAATGGCTCTGATGGTAAACCTCAAGATAAGCCTGCTCCACAAGCTAATGCTGCGAGTGATTCTGGTATGAAAACAACAAAAAAGAAGAAAATCATTAAACGTGTGCCTAAAAAGAAAGTGGTTACTGGGGCATCCAAGTCAGAGGCTTCTGACTCTAAAGATGAAGGTAATGTGATGTCTGCTCAAGAGCAAACTGATACTACTGCCAAGCAGACTGGTGATGCCAACAACACATTGACTCAGGTAAACAAAGCTGAAAAGACAGTTCCTAAAATGAAGTCAAAACCCACAACTCCTGGTAAGCAAGAAAAGGTAGGTGATTCAAACAAAACAGAAGCAAAGCCTGAGTTGGATGACAAAAAGGTTGAAAAAGGGGGTGGTGAAAAAGGTGGGGCTGGGACTGATAGGCAGAAAGCCTCTGATAAGGATAATCAGAATGGGAAGGGTAAATTGAAAGATAGTGATAAGTTAAAAGAGGTGAAAGCAACAAGAGAGAAAGATGGTAAAGATGAATCTAAAAGCAAATCTAATAAAGAAGTGAAGGATAAGAAGTCTGATGAACCTCCTAGACACCCTGGATTCATTCTCCAGACTAAAGGGTCAAAAGAATCCAAGGTATGGTAATTATTGGAAAATTCATTTTGTAGACTTGATAACTTAAGTACGCTAGTCTAAGTATATTATTTCTGGTGCAGCTGCGGTCATTGTCACTTTCATTGGATTCACTATTGGATTATACTGACAAAGACATCGAAGAATCAACATTTGAGGTCTGTTTACATGCTTTTATCTTGTTTCATAATGCAAGTTATATCTTCCCCCTGCATGTGTGACCATTTTTTATTAGCAAGTGGATACCCCCACAAGTCTTTATATGTAGTAGCTTATTTATGTTTTTGTTGTTTTTGCAGATTTCATTATTTGCTGAATCAATGTATGAAATGCTTCAGTATCAAATGGGATGTCGAATTTTGACATTTTTTCAGGTTGGTTAAAATATGAATTATTTATTTGTCTTAAGTTCGATTATTTAGAGACAGTCTGAATGATAAGTTTTACTGTGTAGAAACTGCGAATAAAATTTGTGATGAAAAGAAACCAGCGAAAGAGGCAGCGAGAAGATGACCATGAGAAAGAACATGAAAAAAATTTGCCTGTGAAGCGAGTGAAGGGTGATGATGTTTCTGAGAAAGCTGAGGCCCCTAATGCTAACAAAAACTCTACAGCAGCGGATGATGAGAAAAATGAAAAAAATGAAAACTCTGACACTAAGGAAGACGAGGACACAAAGATGGATGACATAGAAGAGGAGGAGGAAGATCCAGAAGAGGATCCTGAAGAATATGAAGAAATGGAAAATGGAAGTCCTCAACACGATTCATCTAATGATGATGAAAATGAAGAGCAGAAGGTTAGCACAAATGTTGAACGTGATAATGCAGCAGATGAGACTTCTAAGAGAGAAAATAATGTTAAAGAAGTAAAAGAATCCAAGTCTGAGGCTCACTCCTATGAAGAAAAGGAAGATAAAGTGGATGAAAGTAAGAAAGAAATCCATGCTGCTAAGGAGGCTACTGTAGATAAAGAACTATTACAGGTATTTCCGCGGGCATTTTATGCGCTGGTGTTGTCTTATTCTTGCAAGATATTTAAATTTGTTTTTTGTTTTGGTATATTGATGCATTTCTTTCTCATTCTTAATAGGCCTTCCTTTTTTTCGATCGGAATCGAGTTGGATATGTTCGGGTAAGCACTAGTCGTTATCTGCTATTTCTTAGTATCCACGGAGGATTGTTGTGAAGTATATGTTGGATTTCAGGTTGAAGATATGAGACTGATGATCCACAACCTTGGGAAATTTCTCTCGCACAGGGATGTCAAGGTGAATGATATAGAACACGTTTTTTTGGTTATTAGCATGTTATCCCATGTTCACATCCATCCAAGACCTAACTTCTAACGTTTTACTTGAAAATCAGGAACTTGTACAAAGCGCATTGTTAGAGAGCAACACCGGGAGAGATGATCGCATACTCTATAACAAGCTGGTTCGAACGTGATACCCCTCAGTCTTCAAATTTGTGGTCTTCGAGTCATACAAACTTCCTGTCTTATTTATTGGTTGGATGGGGAGGCCTCGTCCTATTAGATTAGTGTTGTACAGGATGTCAATTATGTCTTGAGGGGAAAACTTTTCTTCACGTTTTATAAATTATCGAGGCAGATCTCAAATATGCTGGATAAATTTTTGTATGGCATTGTTTCTGCTTGAAAAAAAAATATGCTGGCAATTTTTTTGGGTGACATAATGATGGTAATTTATTTGTGTTAACTAAGCTAGTCTGCATGTGAAATTTGTGTTTTGCATTTAGCATATATTAATGTTCACTTGCAGCTAATGCAAGAAGATAAATTAGGAAGAGTAAGGCAACTACTAAGTATGGAAATGGACTTCGGCTTGATCTATCTATAATCTATGCATATCAGAACTGTCCGTTTTTATTAATTTTTTATTTTTGATCCATTGGTGCAAAATAACCTTTTTTTTTTGGTTCTAAAATAAACAAATGACTTTTTTACTCTCAGATTTGGATTTTTATGGAGTTATTGATTTATATATATATATTTTGTCTATTAAATATTTAAATGATGTCTTAACGTTACACCAAAGTTTAGTTATCTATCCTGTGATAGGTTTTATGTATCATGTGTCTCTTAAATAGATGATGTACGCCACTAATATATTTGAATTTAATTATATCTAATTTTGGATATAAGGTAAATTTAATAAATAAATACAAATCAAAATGCATTTTAAATGGCATTTATTAATATCAGTTGACAAAAACGGACTGGACAGTCTTTTATACATCTTAGCTAGTTAGCTGTAGGAAATTCATTTATACAATATATATTCTGACAACTTTTGAAAAATTAGATGATTGCATTTTAGGCCCACATATCAGAAGTAATTTATTTTTATAAGTGATTTATGATAAGTAATTTATAAAAATAAATAATTTATGAAAAATCAATTATGTTTAGATGGGCTAACATAAGTGATTTATTTTAATAAATTATTTGTGTTTAGATGAGTGTAGTAAAAAAGTTACTTATTATGAATTTTTTTTATATTATATTAAAAAAAGTTGAAATGTATGTAAAATAATAATAATGATTTAATCTATAGAGCGATAATTTTTTTTTTCCACATTGTCCCTGTTAATTTCAAAGAAAAAAATAATAATAGTGCAGTATTAAAATTAATTGTTCATTTAATTAGATAATTTATATAGTTCACAAGATGGTCAACATTATTGCTGACCCAAATGTTCTTATTCATGTGACTTACAAGTCAGAATATTAAAACAAGGTAATTATTCTTTAAACCCAGGTACACTACATGTATAAATTACTTAGTTAGGAAAAACAATATTAAAAAAAAAAAAAAACAAAGTGGCGATGGACGGAGAATTAAAGTGGTGATGTCAGTGATAGCTAGGAGCCTAGGAACTGATTATGAATGACGAAAATTTACAATATCCTCCACCCCTCTTCGGATGTCCCCGTTCAAAATGCTTTCTCTGGGCAAAGTGGCGTTCGCAAAATCTGATTAATTGCCACTTTGAAGCCCCACAGTCAGACGTTATCCAATTTAAGTAAAAAAAAAAAAAAAAAACCCCAAGCTCACATCCAGAAGACACACGGAACAGTGACGAAGAAAGGGAAAAAAAAGAAAAAGAGACAATTTCATTTAAATACCTTCTAAAATTTAAAATTTTAAATTAGTCCTATTACTCATAAAAGCAATGATTTCCAAACTTTAATTTTATGAAAAATCTCTAATTTAATATTTTAAATTTCAGAAGGTATTTTTCTGAAATTCTAAAAAAAAAAAACACCGACGCTCGTAGCAAAAGAACCGTCAGAATCCAATGTTCCGCAACTACAATATATGACAAAAAAACCAGATCAACCTACCCACGAGTAGATTAGACACCCTTGAGACTCGCAGCCCTTTGAAACATCAGCTTCGCTCAGAGTTTATACACCAGAGCACAAGATCGACGTCGTTGACGCCACCCACGCCGGAAAACACAGCACCCAACTAAAAACTTGCCATCGTCAACGAGCAATAATAGAGATCCAGACCACCTTCTGAGCTGGCTCCAGGAAACGAGAGAACAAGTTTGAAAGTTGCCGAGGGTGATAGTGCATGATGCTTCCAACAGCCGACCTTCTTCCCACGGACGACCTCTTCCGATGACGACACTAACTTCAGAGAAAAGACAAGAAGCAGATATGTGGAGAGTGGCTTTTCCGGAAAGAGGAGAGGGGGAGGGAGCTTTGTGGCTTGAGGAGAGACAAGTAGCAGAGGAATGGGAGAGTGGCTTTTCCGGCGAGAGGAGAGGGGGACGGAGTGTCGTGGCTGAGGAGAGAGAAGTAGCAGATGAACGGGCAACAGTCATAAGCAACGCTCTCATAAGTCACATGTGAGAGGTATATTATTTTTGAGAAAATGAAAGTTAGGTATAAAGATAAGATTTAATATAAGAATGGTCTTTGTAAATAACTGAACAGTAATAAATGACAATTTGAACAATGTGGATTAATAATTTATAAGAACCATTATGATATTAAGTCTCATATCTAAAACTTAACTGCCATTTTCTCTATATATTTTATTTCTCAGCTATCTTTTGAGATAAGCTCTTTATTTCATCTACTACCCATTCCAAACACTCACAAACTGAAAGTGACTTATTTTCTCACGCTATTGCCTCAAAACATTTTAGATCGCTCACCCCAAATAGGCTCTTAAATGTTATAGAAGACATATCATTTGCAAAAAGAAGGCTCTAGTAGAATGATAGTAGAGGTAGGCTTACTACTTGTCTGTTTCTATTTGTAAGACTAAGTTAATATTTTTAGAGAATTTTAATGAAATTTTAAGAAAGTTAATTACCTTATTTTAAAATATTAGAATTTGTCGTTTTTTTTAAATTATGTTGATTGACTTATGAACTACAATATAATGTAATAAAACACAATATATAATATTATTAAGTAAATCTCATAATAATGAATGGAGTATTAAAATGAACTTATTGTACCGAGGAAATACAACAGAAAGATTAAATTGATCCATTTCTTAAAAAAAAAAAATCTCAAGATTTTGAGAAGTTGACAGAATAATTCAGCAGCAAGAAGGATATTATAATAATTCACCCTTCCTTTGTGAAAAGCATATTGATCGGGATCAGGGTGATGGTAGTATTATATGCATCACTACATGATAACCCTGCCAAATCAAGGCAAATTAACCAAGATAAAAAAATTCGGGGACTTGATTAGAAGTTATGTAAAATTAAAAGGATATACATACAATGATACCAAGTAGTTTTTAATTAGAATAAAATACATTGACTACCTTTCTGTTTCATCTAAATTACACAAACCTCCCCTTTATTTTAAAAATATATATAGACCTCCTTTAAAATTAAAATGTATATTATAAAAACCTTCCTTACATATGTTATATTGTACTTCCATTCACTTAACTATTAATTGGCCGTTAAGTTTGATTATTAAACATTTGCATCGACCAAAATACCCTTCTTTCAAAAAATGAATAAACATTTATATTTGCTTCAGAATAATTTTCTATGTAATCAAAAGTTTATTCTAATGTGTATATATATATGATCAAAATTTATAATATATTATAAATTTCATTAATTGATATTGTATTAGTAAATTTTATTTTTTAAAATTTTTATCATATTTATTAAAACTTATGTATTATTATTCTTTTAAATGACTAAAAATATATTTCTTTCTTTTTTTGTCATTACACCATGATTAAAAACATATTTAAAACGAATATTTTTCTTCACCAGAAAGTATTAATAATGCAAATTCGAGTTGTTATATAACTTAATTTAATTTTAAATTTTAATTTTTAAAATTAATTTTTTGCACAAAATTTATAAACATGTTTATTTAATTATGCATATATTGAAAGAATTAATTATACTTTCAGTTAAGTTTTCTATGCTTGTATTAATGAGATTAAATAAGCCTTTATTGAGATATGGAAAAAATTTAATAATAACTATTTACAATAGTAAAAAATAAATTAAGAAATAAAACCCTTAAATTACTCAAACAATCTTAGCCAAAATTAGAAAATTATTAATGATGAAGAGTAAATTAGTAAATAAAATTTATTTTAGGGAGAATTCCATTTAAATACCTTCTGAAATTCAAAATCCTAAATTAGTCCTGTTACGCATAAGAGTAATGGGTTTTATAACTCAATTTTATGAAAATCACTTATTTGACATTTTGAATTTCAGAAGGTAGTTTTCTGGAATTCTCCCTTTATTTTAATATAAATATTAATTACAAATTTCAAATTCTTAAGGAGTTAACAATTTTGACTTAAGTGTATATTTTCAAAATAGAGGGGAGGTCCGTGTAATTAAGGTAAAATGCAAAGGAAGTCAGAGTATTTTACTCTTTTAATTATATATGATTTTGAGTTTAGAGAAACTATAATAATTCAGCCTAATTATTTTAGGGAAAATTCTAAAAAGAGACAAGTGAAATAGAGAAAGCCTAATTTAGTACAGCGAAATCGAAAAATCCCAAATCAGTTTTTTTGTACTTTTTTTGGGTAATTACGAAAATGCCACTAAATTTTTCACAATACTAGTTTTATAATTCACAACACGGGTATCTAAATTAACAACATCAAGTACTACGTATTTACACTGAGTTGTTTGTGCTGATGTTGTTAATTTAAATACTCATGTTGTGAATTATGATACTGGTGTTGTGAAAATTTCAGTGGCATTTTTGTAATTACCCTAAAAAAGTACAAAAAAGACTGATTTGGGATTTTCCGATTTCGTTGTACTAAATTGGGATTTCCCTATTTCACTTGCCTTTTTTTGGAATTTTCCTAAAAAACTATTCTACAATTAAATTAATCTATAGGTAATTTTGACAGAAAAATATTATAAATAATGATATTTTTATCCACGAATTTTGTAATCCCAAGATTAAAAATGCAAAACCAGGGGGAGGTAGCTTTGCATGAATCCCTCCTTTGTGGTATTCATGATCCCTGACCCAACTCCAATCTATCGTACTAAACGTTACAAATAGCCAAATCCCTGTCTCAATCCCTCTCTCTGCCCATCAATCCCTCATACCAAACAAGGCTTTAGCGTTAGCCCAATTTATTTTTCAATCTCAGAGTTTAGTAACTGTTTTGCTTGCTGCAAAAGCCCGCCCACTTCGCCGCGATCATATTCATAACATTCGGGCCTAAGATATGCCTTTCAACGAATGAAGCTGCACACCATGCGAGCAATTTGTTCGGAGAAGTAGATTTCATGGTGTGGAAGATAGCAACGTCCCCTTTTCTGGGGATTACTGTTTTCACTGCTCTTATTGCTTTTCTAAGTTTTTACTACAAATTCAACTCTGGAGAGGTTAGTGTGCACAATTCCTGCCTCTTTGATTATTCTTTGTTTATAGATAAATTGTTGGCGAGGAATCCTTCTCTTCTTCTATTGCTGGTATTATTCGGAGGAGATGACATTTATGTTTTTCTTCAGTATTTTTGATCGATTTAAGGGAAATCATTTTCTATTTCTTGCATACGGTTTATTAAGTCAACGATTTTGACTCTGTGCTTTGTGTTTCTAGAGATTGTTCAGTCCTGAAGAACTTGCGTTATACAATGGAACCGATGGAAATCTGCCAATCCTTCTAGGAATTATCGGGTATTCTTCTCCTTTTCCTCTCTGCGTTGTTTTTGTGATAGTAAAGGGTGCTGATATTTATATACTTTAAACAACGTCTGTCTGGGATTTTTTCGTGTGCACCCTCCGAAATTTGATTGGGAACGAGTGTTTAATTGTAACTTTGGGATTCCTGACCTGGCTTACAGGTGTTTTGTCGAGAATTTTGGCTGTCGTTTGATTTTTTTTGATTATTTGTTCAGACTTGTTTGTTTACTATGATGTTGTATCCTTGATTTTGGATAGATCTGTGTTTGATGTAACAAAAGGGAAATCTCATTATGGTTCAGGAGGTGGATACAATCATTTTGCTGGAAGGTATGATCTTCACCCTTTCCTAAAAACTCAAAAGTACATGTTCTTGTTGTGCTCTGACATTGATGACCTGTTTTTTGGTTTGCTTCGCTCAAACATATGCTCATTATTACAATCGTTGGACGAACTGTTCACTTTATTCATGTAATAGGGCATCGTGCTGTTAAGTGCTGGTGTTTGGTTATCGGTAAGATAGCTTCAGAGAAAAACAAAGAGTGAAAGCGGATACAGATAGTTTAGTTCAGTTAAAATCTAATTGTACTCCCATGATCTATTTCATTCTGCTCAACCTGACAGATTTGCTAGTACAACAGTGTTAAAATCATAAAGATCACATTTAAAACACCATATGGATGCCTCACTACGAACAATTTCCTACAAGGATGCAACAAATCTTCCCTTTAGATTACCCTTGTGCAGAAGGATGAAATACAATGAAATCCATTTTGAGATCAGTGTACTTGCCCTTAAACTTTTATGACGACTACCATGCAGCCTCTTCTTTAGCTAAATCCTTCCATTTTATCACTGTTTTTGTTTTGCAATATTTTTTAAACGTTGATAATAGTGGATATTGTACTATGAAATCATTACAGTTGAATAATGTATAGATTTTTTTTTTAAGTGTTTTAACACACTAATTTAGGTGCTGTTTGGTACATGGGCTGGTTTGAATAAGTACTGACAATTTTGGCTTCAAAACTTTTAATAAATTCAGGGATGCTTCTCGTGCATTTATCTCTGGAAACTTCACAGGTAAATAACTACATGGGCTTCTGTGATTTGATCTTTTTAATGAACGAAGCAACTCTTGAAGTTAAGCAAAAGCATGAACAAGAATAGTTACTTGGTATAGCAAGTTGCATACAAATGCATTAAGATGCTTCTTTCTTCAGCTTTTATATTAGTATCCGGTTCCAGATGTACATTTTTAATGATGGAAATTTTGTTGTGCATGATATAATCTTTTCCCCCTTGGCTTTTCCTGAATATAAATATTTGAATATGTTGATTTTCATTATTATTTATGAGATGAGAAGTTTTACAGAAGAGACAGAACGTCATAACATGAAGGAGGGGGAAAATCCACTGCTGCTAAATAATAGAGAAAATAATATATATCAACACTCCTTGAAAATTGTGCATAAACATTGAAATGCTTTTACAAATGTCTTTTATTGTGGTTTTGTTGTGGTGGTTGCAAATAGAACATACCATTGCAGCACCAAGAAACTTTTTGTTTTTTTCTTTTGCCAAAGCAAAGTAGATTTCTTATGCTTTCCCCCCTTTTGAAAGTTGTCTTAATTCTTTGCCCATTTGCTTTTGCAGGAGAGGGACTCACAGACTCATTGCGTGGTTTATCTAGCACTGAGGTAGCTATTGATGTTTTTAGATTTCCAAATTTATGCCATTTTAGAATTGTAGGTTTGTTAAAAATATGTTTGGTTAGTCTGGACACTTTCCAGTGGCTCAAGAGGAAGACAACCATGCTAATAATCTACTTAGGACTTTGTGTAAACAAAAGATAAAACCCAATTTACATGTGTTAGAAATCAGAATCCATAACTTACTCTGATAAATGATTTGTATTTGAAATTGAAGACAAAAACGAGTGTAGGTATGTGCAATTTCCCCTTTTTGTTATAAAGACTAAAGCAAGCAAGGCCAATGAAGTGTGAATCCTTGATACTAATGGAGGCTTGTGTTATATATATTTATAATATAGGGAAGATTGCATACCTAGAGATAGAATAATACAACAACAACAACAACAAAGCCTTAATCCCACTAAGTGGGGTCGGCTATATGGATCGCACGACGCTATTGTGTTCTATCGAAAACCATATTTTTAGAGAGATTGTTAACCAAAAGGTCCCTCTCAATAACCTTGTTAAGTGTTTGCTTCG
>JBAGKO010000004.1:6667042-6679954 GCA_037177275.1 Acacia concinna | reverse complement strand
CATACATGCAAAAAGAGTATTGTTGTATATTCTTTATTACAATAATATAAATGGCAAGACCAAGGGACGTCAAAATTAACTTATTATCTCTATATTTTTTTTTTTTGCAATCTCTCTATTTTTTTTAAATACAATCCTCAAGACTTTGGATAAGGATTGTGTTGATGGTCCTGATTTATTTTTAGAATTATAGATATTGTGAAAATGTCAACATAAAAAATAGAACTCTAATTAAAAAAAATGAATTACATTAATGTACATATACATATATATATATATATATAATTACTTAATATAAGTTAATTCAACCATGCACTTAATTTCCTTAGAGTAACTTTCTCATCTTTCAATGTCATAATTTTTTTTTTGAATTATGGCTCTTACCGACAAAATTTCGGATTTCTGAATAGAATTTTTACCCAACTTTAAAAATTCATATATAATTGTAAAACTATCCAATTAAAATGATTCCAAAGCCCAATATTCCCTTATTGAATCTAGTTTTGGGAAAAATACTTCATTTGCTCAATTAAAATCAAAACATTCACAGGAAATTCATCTTTGTACATTATTCCAGAAACTAGTGAATTTCACTGGGCTAACTTCAAAAATTCAAATCTCTTAATATATACATCCAAACAATGCAAATGACATATCAAATTAAATCTTAACATGTTTACTTTTACACTAGAAAGTTTCATAATTTTTTGGCATCATTTTCCTATGTCAGCTTGATGCGCAATAGAATTGCCTCCTGTCACTTTCTATAAATAAATCAAATTTGCTTTGGCCATAATTCTTACACAAAAATCCATCATTTTCTTCCCCTTATCTTGTCATGTACTTGGAGAATTTTAGATGAATAAAAATTTAGGATGCTACACCCTAGGTGCCACCTCACCTACTTGGAGGGCAGGCAAGAACTTCTAGAAAATGCCACATGTCAAAGGGAGAAGGTGCCACATAAAAAGTTTTAAAAAAATTACACCTAAAGACCCAAATAATTACACTTAAGAACAAAAAATTTCAACTATAAATTGACCCCCTCCTCTTGTCTAAACCGTGATCCCTTTCCTCTTTAAAGAAGTTCTAACATTCTCAAGCAATCTGGAGGAAGTTTGAGCAGCATCGATCCGATCTTCGATCTGGGTAAAGTTTTGGCATGAGGCTTCTTATAAATTCCTTTCCTTTTCTATAGTCTTACAGCCTTTCTAAAGGGGAAGTGCTACCCAATTAGATTAGCCTAGATAGCCTTTCTAAAGGGGAAGTACTGCTCAATTATCTGGGCCTAGATAACATTTCTAAGGGGATGTATTGCCAAATTGTCCCAAACTAAGATAGCCTTTTTAAGTGTGTGGTGTTGCCCAATTGTCACAGACTAAGATATAAATTATAAGGGGCAGGTGTTGTCCAACTATTCCAGCCTAGGTAGTTCTATTGGGGCATTTCTAAGGGGAAAATGTTGTCCAACTACTCCGGCCAAGGGACAAAGGGAGGGATGTGGTTTGGATACTAGGAAACCATGGGTCCTATGTGTGAAAGGAAGAGGGCTTTGTGGTATACTGCTAGTGGCATACAGTAATGCCTTTACATTATGATCTGTATAGGCATTATAAAGCAGTGATTTGGTGATCCAGTAGCTCTAGAAGCAAAGGAATAGATGCCGACATTGTGTAGGAGTACTAGATAACGAGATTCTCTAACTTTAACTTATATTGCTTTGCTTGTTTACTGTTGTTTATGCTTGTTTAGTATGTTGTAGTTGAGCTAGCATGTTATATATGAGATGTATGACTCCCTGTTTATATTACTTGGCTATATGAAAGAGGTAGAGCCACGTGCATGCTCCCTATACATGGTAAGTGGCAAGAGAAATGGCACTAGAGGAGTAGTACGAGTATTGCATATAGCATAACATGCATTGCATTATACTCTTTCTAGTTATGGTTCTGCTACTTAGATTTACCCTCTCCACAATGCAGGTGAAGGATCAGTGGGAGGCAAAGGAAAAGGGAGGACATAGGCTTATTATTTATGCTTCTTGGTTGCTTCTAGCTTGTATATATACGTATATTCTAATACCAATGTCTATACTGGATAGTGGCTTGTATGCTACTGCGGTATTAAATGATATAATGTTTTTTAAACCCATGACATGATATTCATGGCACATGTATGTTGTGATGGAAGGAAAAAATTTCTCCTGATTTTTCCAACCTTCAGTCGAAACAAGTGATTCTAAGGGCCACAATAGAATATGGTAAGGGGTGTAAAAGTGGGATGTGACAAACAACATATGAATATTTTTAAGGTTGTTAGTATGCAACATTGAGTAATACAAAGGAAGATGTTTATTCAAAGTTTTTTGTTAAGAAGAATTAATAAAGTGAGTTAATTCCTCCTATGTTAGTATATAGTTCCTTCCATATCTTCATGATAATTAATGTCTATTTTGAGTTGAAATAGTGTTGGCATATATCCATTATAGACACAATAAACGTATATGTCAATTAAAGAGAGGGTCAAATAAGTTGTATGGAGAATTTAATTAGCAAAACTAATAAACTGTCCTCATGAGCATATCCCACAACAATGATGAATAATATGTTGTGATCCAATCAAATATAAGATGATGTAGATGGCACCATAACTTTATCTATATCACTAGATCAATGGGAGTTAAATCATCTACATTGCATAAAATAATCACACACTCATTGCTTGTGTATTTTGACTTTAGTTGCTACACATACTTGAATCGTCATTGTTCAGAATTATGATATGACTAGGTTAAGTGTGGTATTCTTTTGGAATACATAAAGAGACTATTCTTAAAAATACTTGGGAATGTCATAAGTAACCTATGATCACAAGGATTTGAAGATTCAAGGATCAAAGGTAGTTTTTATGAGTAACTTCTATTATGAGAATATAATAAGACTATCTATATGTCTCTAATGTGATTACTTTCCTTCTAGTTTAATTTCCAAGGTGTGGGCTTGCTCAAATATGCATACAATAAGCAATTCCATTGAAGTGAATTTTAAGAGGATTGTCAAGCATGTTTATGCTTGAATAATAACTAAAAAGCTACAAGTCATGGAGTACATTACAAAGTATACATTAAGTTTCATGTTTTATATATAGAAGAATGATTAGTTTTGTTTGGTTTACTAAGATGTGTTAACTATAAAATAGTTAGCATTAGGATACATCTTTGTGCTTACTGAAAAAGTTACATTATGGAGGAATACAAGACTACTAAGTAGTCACTGATTGATTAGCTCTTCCATGGATTGCTTAATCTAATCATTCTTGGAGGCAAGTTATGAGATATCTTGTTAAATATTTTCATCATAAGGTTTTGAATTATTAATTTAATTTAAAACCATAAAGGGTGTTATATGACTATAAAGTTAAAAGGTCATAAACACATGAAGTATAAATCTGTTGAATGAATTGCATGCATTTAGAGATTCAAGTATCAAATACCATGTTTGTGAAATAGATTACATTGAATAATTATGAGGTATTGTCTAATGATAAAATTCAAGTTAGAGTTTGTTGTCTTAAGTTGGTACCAAGTCATACGAGATCAACAAACATTCGAGTAGGAAGTGAATAAACATTTGAGGTTTATTCCTAAAGTTCATACCCATTAAGTAAGGGTGTTACATGTAATATATGGAAGGTAATACTTGCCTAAAGAGGACTTATTTCCATGATTCTTGCGTCATAACATTAATTAATCTAGACATGGCAACTGACATATAGTTATGGGCCAAGTGGGAGAATGTTAAATATTTTAACATTTGTTATCATATTTATTAGTTACTATTTTTAGGTTAATATCATTTAATGTGACCCATAAGTCAAATATAGGCCTAGCCTAGATTGTAGTTATGTTATTGACTATATATATGTAATTTTTTTATGGTGAAAATACACTACCATAGACAATTCTTACAGCCAATAATTCTATAGTGTTAGAGGAAAACCTTGAGATGTTCTGTGAGGTTCGTCGACTAGTGACAATAGAAACTCATTCGCCATTATTGTGCCCTATTACTAGTCAAAAACAACCTGTCATCTTTTTCTTTTGACTTATTTCTATTTTGTAGTTCTATTACAACGAAGTTTTTGAGTTATCTTTAAAACATAAATTTGTAAATGACAAGAGATATTTTAAGTCTTCCACTAATATTCATTATAGGAAAATTTATGCTTCTATATTTGATTATTAATAGTAAGCATGAGTTTTTGCCTACACATATGGTTAAGACTCTCTTGTACCTTGTTTTTATAATAATAGATCATATTTTCATTATTATGGATAGCCAATAGTTTTTACCCTTGAGTTGAGGGGTTTTTCACATAACAATTCTAGTGTCTGTTGTGTCATTTATTTGCTGCCATATATATATTTATTTTATTTGTTCCCTCATGGACTCTTGCAAATGATAGGAAGGTTTAACATTCACTGCGCTCTTCCTAACAAGTCTTTGGTAGAGGAAATGGTGGGCAATCCTTGTGCAACAATCTCTTACTTTAGTCTCTGGTGGATGCCTCTAGGGCTCTCAAAAATGCTATATGGGTTGAAGTAAGTGTGTTATGAATTCTTAGTGGTATGGAAGACATCTCCAGCTAATTTGATGGGTGGGAGTTAAGGTTTTCCATTAATGCAAAGAAACCAAAGGTTAACCCATCAAAACTACCTATACCCATTATTCTTTTTTTTTTTTAACCAAGCTCCATGTCAAAAGTTCAAGAAGTGCAATTCCAAATGTTTATGTATCCATGTCAAAAGGGTAATAAGTTTTAATGGGACTTATGCTAAATCTTTTGTTATTCTAAGATTTATGTATTTTGAGGTTAATGGGTTATTGATACGTCTCAATTTTATTACATATTTTCATATCTTTTTATGGGTTTTATTATTATTATTGTGCTTATATGTTGTTATTATTATGGTTGTTTTGGAATTAAAAAGGTATCACACAAAATAATTGCAAAACTGGTATAATGGTCATATTTTATTTCTATTAAACTGATTTGCACGAAAGTATTTTTAGTTTTATTTATTGTAGAGAAATTGAATAATTAAAGTCAAGAAGACAATCAAACCTAGAAAGAAAATGATAGATCATATTTTATTTGGGCCAAATTACATCATGATTAGGGCCCATGTATGTTAACATATGATTTATACTCCTTAAATGGGCCATATGACCACCCCTTAAGCCTAAATTCATGTCTTTCATGACCTATGAAGAGCAAAAACGTGGCCAACTACAACTAATGAAAGGTAGAAAAGTGATTTTATAAGATTATTTCTTTTCCAAGTCATAAGAAGGCGTCACCTCATTAATGAAGGGCATGAGGGTCATTTTGCAAGGTTTCTTCTCCCATAATCTATCATATGATGTCACCTAAGAGGATGAAGATGAAATTACTTATCTTTTTGAGGAATTTAGATTAAATATTATATCTTTAATTCTTAAGAAATCATATATCTATCAATCCACTTATATAAATTGTCTTTTAAATTCAAGAAAAAAGATAAAGAAGCTCATAAAGATTCAAGAAAAATATAAAGATGTTGATAAAGATCCAAGAAAAATATATAGATACAAAGATTTAAAATAAATATTTATCTTTATTAATTCCTTCTTCAATATGGACTCTTTGTAAGGCACTATAAAAAGTTTCTATAAATATAACCTCAAAGGCTCCATCCCAAGATACATCACAATTCACATAACACAAGACACATGGAGCCACGGATGAGAAGGAAGGAGGAGCGGATTTAGGTAGAGTTTCTTCTTCAGATCCGACAGAATTTTGGGGAAAGAGATTAGAGAATCAAGAACCTAGTTCTTTAAGTAGCCAATTGTCTCTTTTTTTTTATTGTGATTATGTCTTCGGAATTTGGATTTATTAGTTTTGATTTTGATTTTGGTTTTATTCTAAACATGAGTAGCTAATTTATTTTTTTTGGGATTATTTGAACTCTTATATGAATCGATTATCTTATTTTTCCTTTCTTGTATTTATGAATAATGTCTTTTATATTGATTTTACTCTGAACTTAATGCTTCTTATTAATTGACCACTGATAAGATACATTAATTTATTTGATTGATGCTTGAGATAGCTAAATTGAGTATAGAACTTGAGTCTAATCATGTGAGAATTTGAAGTTTGCGTGATGAATGGATAATTTTGTTGTTAAGATAGAGATATACTTGTCAACCTCAAATAGTCATAAAAAAGATTTGTTTAGAAATTAAGATTTAATTAATTTATTGAGAGATTAATATATTAATTAATTTAACACTTATTTGGAGACTTGAAAAAGCACTTATAGGTATAATAATATCTTGGGCTGGCATAATTGATCTTAGGAAGTAAATAAAAGAGGGGATCCAAATAAGTAATCCTAAAATATAAGTGGGATAATAATTCTAGGTTTCTCCAATCTTAAAAAAAAGACATAAATTTTACCCTTTAATTTTTCTTTACTTAAAAATAGTTAGTTAATGAGTTAGTTAAATCTTTAAAACACTGTTGCTCAACCTAATTGAGATAATTAAACGCTTGTTTTATCATAGTCCTCGGGGGGAACTATCTTTTTATATTACTTACGATTCGTGCGCTTGCGGTTAAGCTAGATGGCTAACACAACAAATATTTCATTAGCCACTTCTTCTCTAAAGTTATTCCACACATCAGACGTGTCTATTGTCATCATTAGAGCATTGTCTAGTATAGAAGCCCTTGCATCATAATTATCTAGTTCTGCATCTAGTGGATCTTGAATAGCCTCATGCCATAGCAAATTATGATTCAAACAACATGCCATAATGCATCTATTTTGAATCTTGATGGGGTAGAATGCCGGACTCCTTAGGATGGCCTACCGTAATTATAATATGCCGTAGCACCTCTCAGTGACATTACAGGTAGTGGCCATATTGAAACACTCATAAGTAGTCTAGGGTTGGTATCCATGTCGTCACTCATTCAGGTAATACCTTTGACCTTTATAAGGTGCCAAAAACCTTAGCAATTAGTGTATCAATCATCAACTAAGTAGTAGTTCCCTTCAAAACAATTATTGACATTAAGACATACTGCAACGAAACAATTGCACCAACCACACTATGAAAGACATACTATGTGGCATTCTTAGACCATGTCTACTCCTTATAGCATCTCTCAACACCCTTCTGTCTGCAACTGATCCTTCCCAACTAGGCAAGACAAATATAAATTGAGTGTCAGGCAAGCAAGGACATTTGTTATTATATCTCCCTTCCTATTTATGTATCTTCCCTTATAATTTGCTGGAACTTGAACATGTATATGTGTTCCATCTAATGCTTTAAGGCAGCCCTGAAGAGAAGTACAAATAGTTAAATCCTCTTACATTCAAATTTAAAATTCCACTCACATTGATATGAAGTAAACTTGGAAGAAGATGGTCGACACACCTTGAACCATTTCCAACAATGATTGGTTGAGTCCTCTGGAATTGCCTTTGCCTTCTTCAAAAGCCGTTATTGCATTCTAATTGTTGCATTCAACACAAGTCTAAAGTATCTACTAACGTTTTCCCCATACCTCCCAAACTCAAATTGGATTACTTTATTCTTCATATAATGTCCTAGTATGTGGAAATATAGACACTTGTTCATCGACCAACATATGTTTAATTGGTTTCAACCCCCCATTGTATCTAACATGTGACAAAGTTTATCAAAAGTCGAACGATACATTCTTACTTAGTTAAAATAGGTGGTATCACAATTATATATTATTGCCCTCAAGGTTGCTCTTTTTGCATGAAAATCTAACCTATATGATCTTTCGGTGACGTGCCTTGGTCTAGTTGCTCCTAAGCAACTATTATGCCTACCATCAACCTCCTTACTGCTATAACAATAGCTAAGCACCTAGCCAGTAGTTCTAACAACATTTCCTCTAACTCCTCATCCATACCTACAGATTTTTCTTACACCCAATTCCTTTACATTACAGCCAACAACATATGTTCACCCCAAACCATCATTTCATATATTTAACCACATTTCATTGTTATAGATTGTACCAAATAAATGTACAAAAAAGTCACATAACATAGCACACTTTTTTCTCGCATAAGCTAATATGACATGACATTGTAACTCTATGTGTTGCTATGCATATAGAACGAAAAGGTTAAATCTTTTTGCAGCATAAGACAAAATGAAAACAGGTCAAATGTAATGAAGAAACCAATATTATAACAGATATTACCACACAAAGAAAAAAAATAGTGACACCATTTGTCACTAACAAAGGTGAAATATGTAAAGAATAACCCACCTGCAATTGTGGCCTCTCACATATTAAACTTTGATAGTTGTAGCTTGCATGCATAGTAAAATCACTTCTCTAGCTCACAATGACTCTGCAAACACACACTTTGGCTCCCTTATCTCGCTACTTTTTATCATGTAATCGAAGAGCATATGTGTCATTAGCTGCGCCTTTTTTGGTAGGAATTTGGGTTGACACCACTTTTGGTGGGAACCCGTCTTCCCACATTTAAATAAATTTTGGAGCCTGCTGGAATTTGAGATCCCAGGAGAGTAGCGCCAAACACATTTTTTGTGTGGGAACTTATTTAAGTTCCTTTCTCTTCTTTCCTGTTCTGTCAACCAAACACGCTTTAAGGGTGAAGGTAGGATTTGATCCCACCTCAGTTTGGTTTCTAAAAGGATCGGCAGCCATTGGGCTCCTAGAGCCCTTTAATAACATATTGTATAATAATAGGTTTAGGGGGTTTAAATGTCTCAGAAATTTTCTCATATAGGCATCAGATACTTTAAAAAATTTTTGGGAACAAATATACCTTAAAAGTTTACAAAATAGGATAGTTTTACCCACATATGATGAGGTGGCTCTACCATATAGGATATCATATGCCACATCATCTCCCATTTCCTCCCTCACTCTTTCAGACCCTCACTTCCAGATTCCTAATTCACCATCTTCATTGACCACCACCATGATCTTCTTCCTCTTCCCATCACCATCGCCACCACCATCAGCCAAGAAATACCTCATTCATAAACCCCAAATTTACTAGACATATTTTACTCAACTTAGAAACCCCTACCACCCATAATCCCACCAATATCTTGATTTTGACCTAAGGATTAATCAACTGAGGAGAATAGAAGTTGAATCGTTACTAGCAACTAGTGTTGTGTTTTATCGGTTAGATCTTTCCCTTAGGCTCTTGTGTCATTGATTACTTTACCTCAATCATCAAACCCGTAAAATACATCCCAAAAATCACCCAGATCTATAGATTAGATCCCTCACCTTCAACTCTCCTCTTCCCCATAAATGTCTTCTGCATATATCGTTCAAGATATGAGTGGCACAAGATACAAAAGTTAGAGATGTGAGAAGAGAAAACACTAGCAAAAAGTAAGAGAGGGAAAAAGAGAGGTGATGACTTATGAAGTTGAGGAAACTTCGACAAAGAGGTCAAAGATGAGGAAGGTGACACCGGAAAACTTCAACTCAATGGCGATAATAGGAGGGAGTTCTTGTTCAGCCTTGCATTTTGGATGGCTTGTATGACCAATCTTGCCTGCAAACAATCTTAGCAAAAATAGGGATAGAAAGTAGGGAGATGAAGACACTGATGATGATGGCATGAATGTAATTTTTTTCCTTAGAAACTAAGGTGGAAAAAATGATGAGATAGAAGCCATTAGCCATGTCGTATCTACAAAATTTGTTCTATAAACATTGACCATTTGGACTTTTAATAGAGTGGTAAAATTGTCATATTTTTTAAACTTTCAGGCATATTTGCCCCCCTAAAAAACTTTTAGATACCTAATGCACATACGTAAAAACTTCTAGGGTATTTAATCCCCTTAATTCTATACATGCAAGGGCGTCATGCTTTAAATCAGTAAAAGCACTTGTAATGTAAAAGACAATATTCATAAAGGTATTTACTATTTCAATAACAATATTTGCCACTACATTTAACAAATTTCGCATTTAGGGAAATACAACTAATTGGGTAAGGTAATGGGAAATGACTACACTAGTCAATTTTTATAGGTAAGAATGTACTGTTTTAATTACCTACTACATTTTTAACACGAAATACAATTTTTGTGAGAATATTTATTAATTCAATAGGGCCATTTACTACTACTTTTAATAACTTCAACTTTAGAGAAATTGACAGCTTAAAAAGTGGTCAAAGTGAAACTTTGAAAGTAGTAGTAAATGATGTTGTTGAAATGATAAATATAATTGTAAATGTTGTCATCGACGTTCTAAATGTAATCAGTGGTCAAAACATTACATTCTTCCTTGTAAAAGTTGAGAAGTATGGTCAATTTCCCACTCTTCTAACCAATTAGTTGTGTTTTCACAAATGTGGACTTTGTTAAATGTAGTAGTAAATACTTTATTGAAATAGTAAATAACTTTACAAATATTATTAGTCGGATTACAAATATAATATAGTTGGTAATTCAAATATTACATTCTATAAGAACTGACAAGTATAAATGATGTTTGGCACTACATTTAACAATTCACTCATTTGATAGTGAATGATTTAAAACATGACATTATTGCATGTATTACATATTATCATGCAAATATTATTAAAGGCTTTGCCTACCTCTACTTTGGGGAACCAAGTGGTGTGGGACCAAACCCCATCTTCATCACCATGGCCCAAATTAAAAAAATGTTGGCCGCAAAAATATACTGGCGCTAGAGTTCGTTCCCACTTGTAAGTCAGCTTGTTAGTGTCTACCTCATAACTCAATAAAATAAGACTAGTTAACAAAAAAACAAAGGTTTAAGGGGCAGATTTGGTAAAGAACTATTTCGCCAGAGATGCCCAACACAATTAATTATTTTTGGGGTGAAAAAATAGCAATGAACAATTTTTTTAGGGCAAAAATAGCAAGACCGTTAAATACACTTAATGGACGTTAAATGTGGGTCCAACTGCCTATTATTTTAATATATTTTTAAAAAGTTAAGGTGCAAATTTAGTAAGGAATTATTTTTTTAAGACACCAAAGACAATTATTTGTCATAAGAGCATTTATACAAATATGAGCATTTATATGAATGCCTTAATTTATTCTTTTTATAAAATCATTTAGAAGATAAATATGAATGTATATATTATAACTAAAGGGATTTAAAAGAATGAAGGAAGTTAAAATTTTTTTGGACATTCACATATTTGTCTTGTAAATGACCATATTTATCTTTTAATTGATAGAACTTGCTTTTATTTTGAACAAAAGGGTAACATAAAAAATTTGTTACAAGACAAATATATTAAAGACCAAAATTATTTAAATCCCTGAATTCTTTTAAATCCCTTTATTTGTTTTATAAATATATATATATATATATATTTGTCTTCTAAATCTCTGAATATCTATATTTGTTTTGTATGCGTGTGTGTGTGTATTTCTTTTACATCCCTAAATATTTACATTTATTTTGTAAATATTTATAAGTCTTTTAAATCCCTAAATATTTATATTTATTTTAAAGGGATTTAAATAATTTTTTTCAATACATAATTTTCTTGTAAAAAAAATTATTACACCCTTTTGGTCAAAATAAAATCAAGTTTTGTCAATAGAAAGAAAAATATGTGAATATCTAAATTTTTTTAACTTCCTAGTTTCTTTTAAATTCCTTTAGTTATAATGTAAACGCTCATATTTATCTTATAAATAATCTTATAAAAAGAATAAAGTAAGGCGCTAATATAAATGCTCTTACGAAAAATAATTGTTTTTTGTGCCCCAAAAAAGTAGTTCGTTGCTAAATTTGCACCTTAATCTTTTAAAAATATATTAAAATAATAGGTAGTGGACTCATACTTAATGGCCGTTAAGTATATTTAACGGTTTTGCCATTTGTGCCCCCAAAAAAAAATTCTTGATTGATATTTTTGCACCCTACAATAGTTAATTGTGTTGGGTGCCCCTAATGAAATAGTTCATTACTAAATCTGCCCCTTAACCTAAATATAAATATAGAAATATGATGATAAGTTTTCATGTAGATTGACTGACACAATATATTCCAATTTTTTTAAATAAATGTTTTTATATAGCTGAATATTGTATATAAAAAAGAATGTTGCTTATAATTAATGTTTGAAAATAAGTATGAGAATAAGAACAAATGAAGTCCTATTGTACTTCTTAAGGAATTAATTGATATAGTAAATAATAGAGTTATATTTTTAAATATTTTATTTTAATAATTAATGGGATATGGATCTAATTTTGACCGAAATTTTAAATCCATAGTTAGAACATATAACATGATATATAATTTGTTAAGTTCAGTGACTCAAATTGAAATTTGGGTAACTCAACTATCTTTATATAGGATTTTACCCTTTAGAAAATATATATCATATTAATTAAGTTTCTTAATCTAATTCACTAAAAAAACTTTGTTTTTCTGATGAAATTTGCTATGGAAAATTTTTCCATCACAAATTCTGTTGAAAATCCATGAAAAATGTTTCTGAAGGAATTTCTGATGGAATTATTTCCATGGAAAATTTTTGTCATGGAACACAATTCTGTGAGAAATTCTGACATTTGCCACGGAATTACCCACAGAATTAATCCATAGCAAAAATTTCTTATGGATTTTCAAATAAAATAATTTTCCCACAGAATTTCATACAGAAAAATTCAGTGAGAAATTTTCCCACAGAATTTCCATGGCAAATTTAAAAATTATTATTTTAAAATAAATTAATTTTTTTAAATAATATTTACAATATTAATTATTAATTAATCATAATTAAAAATAATTCTTATTTATTAACATTAT
>JBAGKO010000004.1:6639315-6666942 GCA_037177275.1 Acacia concinna | reverse complement strand
TCACGCGCACAACGATGGGCCTCCAGTGGGCAAGCGCAGTTGAAATCCGTCAATTCCCCCCCTGCGCGCGAGTTAAAGATGGACCGAGCACTTTTTATCAAAATATTTTTTGGAAAAATCCAAAAATTATTTGATTTGAATTGGCTTACTAGAAATGCTTCAGTTTTTGCAAATTGATTTTGAGAAGTTGCCTTACCAGAAAATGTCATGATTTTGTGACTTCAATTTTAAACACCATGATGGATCATACTTTGAATCTTTTGTACATTTCTATGCCTTTAATCTCCAGTTTTAAACACTGTGATGATCCTCCATACGTTTTCTTTCTGCATAAACGTTCTACAACGGATAGAAACTGAATCATTTAAGTTGCTCAGTTTTATTTTGTTCCTTCAACGTGCAGAAACGGAGGCAACGTCTGTAACTGAAAAATTATTCGCCATTAATCGGATTAAAACGTTGCCCACGCATGCTTTGGTTCACCGCCTATAAAAGGCAGAGTATGTAGAAGAACAAAGTATCCAACTCCGAACTATCAAGCACCCTCCTCTCCTCCTTTGAGCTTTCTCTCTTCATCTTGTTTTTCTGCTGGTTTCTGTTTAACGTTTTTGCTGTTCTGTTCACCCTGTTCATTGCAGGAAGAGTCCATTTTATCCTGGAGAGTACTGCTTTCACTTCGATGGTAGTTGCGGAATATATCTTAAGGGCAGCATCAACAGACGTGACTCAGATTGTGTAATCATTTTGAACTCAGATTGTGTAATCATTTTGAAGTAGCATCGTCAACACAACAGATGAGAAAACTGACTCTCAGATTCTAAAGATGAATATCTGAGGCCCTTGTGGATATTATTTATAGATATCAGTCAGTCAAGCTGAATACGCGTGGCGTCGACTATACACTAACGGACAACTAATAAGTATAACAGAATACATAACAGAATCAGTTTACATAACAAGATTTACAACACGTGTCAATCTATACGTAAATGCTCACGCTGGTCTGTGATTGGAGCCTTGAGTCTTTATCTACTACACAAACATTGTTTAATACAATTTCACTTCATTCCAAAAAAAATATTGGTCCAAAAAAAAAACTAATAGCCAGTATTCTAACTCTGGGTCTCGACAATATAGGGGGAAAAGAAGTTGTCAACTGTACCAGAAGCACGACGAAGGCAACAGAGGTGCTATCACCGGCGAGACCAGTTCCTACGACGTAGGAAGCTTCAAGAGGTAAGGTTAGTGTCTCGTGTTCAGTGCTCTTTCTTACCGTGTGAAGTCTTCTCTTTAAGTTCTTACACCACATTTCTGTTGGAAGTCTCTTCTTGATGTGTGCTTGTTTGAGAGTAAATGAACACTTTAATGTGAAGAGGAAGCTTTTTATTGTAGGTATGGACGTTAATATTAATTTTTTTTTTTCCTGTATGAGTGTGAGAAGATTTTTTTTTTTCCATTGGACAAATAGACGTGTAGAAGAGGTTCTGTGGAATGTGAGAAAGAACATTAAGGACGGTTGTTTTTCTTTTTTTCTTTTCTTATTGCATCCCTAAAGAATGTGAAATATTTAATATTCTGTGCACCGTAAGCTTTTGTATCAAGAACTGTGAAGTCCTTGTTTATCATACAATTTAGTAGACGATAAGTTTGATATGGATAATTGGCATATTGTTCTCTGATTATTCTTTCTTTTTTAAGCATAATGAATATTTTACTGAGTTTTATGCAATACCTCGAGTTTTCTGATTTGTGTTTGGCGGGGTTGACGAATTGTTAACTTGTGTCTGTATTTAGACTGGGGAGATGTATTGTTTGTATTCTCCGTGCGGCTGTTTCAGGCCTTTTTTATTTTGGCTTTGTTTTGATGCCATGTTTCTGTTTAAGGTTTATGCATTCTATTTTGAATAAAATGCTACGACACCTGGGTCTAATTGGATAAGAACCAAAGGCCCGAATTGAAGTATAATAACCAAACTGAACTATTTTAGTTAGGTAGATGTTGGGTTCATTTTCAGTGTTTGGTTTGGTCTTGTTAAATGTCATTTTCCCTTTGTTGCAGTTTGCCCTATTTTTGGACCTGACTGAACCTAACAGATACATGCTTACCCCTGACTAAATTTATTTCTTGACACAGGGTTTTTCATTCATTGTGAAGACGAAGTTGCCATCAGTGAATCAGCAGATATGGTGAGGAAATATCCCTTTTTTCTGCATACTTCTAATTTTAAGTGAATCTTCTGATCTTTATCATCTTTTAATGGTAATTAGGTTTTGGTATTCTCATTTCTTTTCCAATTTCAATGGGTGTTCCCCGAAGCGACATCCTCATTACATGTTATTGGAGTATTTAAGGGGTAGGAAGAGTTGTTCATCCTTTCTACAAATCACAATGCTGTTCTGAAAGAGTCTTGCTAATCTACCTTGCTCATAATCTGGGGACTTTGTATTTGTTTGATAGGCTCCCAAAAGAGGTGTAAAAGCTCCAGTTTCAGCTGCTAAGAAAAAGCAGGCGAGCATCTCAATATGGATTCAACTAAATTATCCTTATCATTCTGGGTATTGTTTAACTCATGATGTGATTTAGCTTCCATTTTCCTTGGATAATTTGCTTGACTTAGGACAAGGTTGTCAACCCACTATTTGAGAAGCGACCAAAGCAGTTTGGAATTGGAGGAGCATTGCCTCCTAAGAGAGACCTGACCTGACCTGATTTGTGAAGTGGCCCAAGACTGTTCAAATCCTGAGGAAAAAAAGAATCCTCAAGCAAAGGTTGAAGGTCCCACCGGTTTTGAACTAGTTCACCAAAACACTAGATAAGAACCTTGGTATGAAAACTAACTGAACCCTGAAATTGTGGTTTCCTTATCCACAACACAGGCCACTATCCACTTTTGTTTTCTTTTTATTTACTTATTTTGATTTGTGAAGAGTATGACTTTGACAGGTCTATCTAATGAAATGTATGCTTCACAAATTCTCATTTAATAAATAATTTAAATGTTTGTTCACCATTGGTCTTTGCTTTAAACTCTTTTTCTGCAGAAGTCAAGGTTGTATGTACAATCAGCTAGCCTGATTCTGATTGAAAATTAACTTGTTACTGGTAGAAGGGTTTGGCACCCTGTTCATTAGATTATATTCATGTCTGATTGCATCTCTTTGCGCATTATTTTTCCCAGAATAGAGACCTTGAGAGCTGCAGTCAAATCGTCTAAAATGGGGCTAATCACAGTAGGTTTATGTTGTCCATGACTGGCTCTTCTTCCAAGGGCTGTACTGATCACCTTTTATCAACCTGGCTGTTCAATATGCCCCTTAAGTACAGGCGTGAGGATAAAGCTGAAAAGAAAGAACGACTCTTGAAGAAAGCTCAGGCAGAGGCAGAAGGAAAACCTGCCGAAGCTAAGAAGCCTATTGTTGTGAAATACGGACACGTCACTTACCTTATTGAGCAGGTCTTCTTTTTTGTCCTGTGGGTGTATGATAATGATCGTATTTTACTTGACATCTGACATTGGTTTTTTTTTTTTTTTGACTTGCAAAATAAAGCACAACTGGTTGTGATTGCACATCATGTAGATCCAATTTAACTGTTGTCTGGCTGCCAGCATCGTGCAGAAGATGGAAATTCCCTACTGCATTATCAAGGGCAAGGCACGCTTGGTAATGGTAATATTTACGCTTCTTCAAAACAATTTTTTTCCAAGCCATGTTGTCTAGGGGTTTATTTGAGTTTCACCAGATTTAATTCAGTTCATGCTTGGCTTTGACAGATTGTCCATAAGAAAACTGCATCAGTTCTGCGCTTAACAACTGTCAAGACTGACGACAAGTTAGAATTCTCAAAGATTCTAGAGGCTATCAAGGTGGTTTAAGGATTATTTTTATACTGTTTCTTTGCTGTCAATTCACCTGTCAAAAAATTAATGGGCCTTGTTATTTTGTGCACTCTTTTGCAGGCAAACTTCAATGACACGTATGATGAGTACAGAAAGAAGTGGGGTGGTGGAATTATGGGTTCTAAATCCCAAGCCAGTAGGAAACGCTCCTTGCCAAGGAAGCAGCTCAGAGAATGCCTTAAGCTTCATGCTTTTTTTTGGTTTAGGAAGCAGTTATTTTTCTTTCACGAGGTTTTCCTTTCTGTTAATGGCTTGTGAGCTAAAATTGAATGATGAATTTTTAGATCTTAAATACTCTAGTAGAGTTTATGTTTTTGAGACGGAGCTATCCTATTCCCACATACTATATCCCTCATCTTTGTTGTTATTCTTACATTCTTGACTTGCTTTTTGGTGTCATCATACAAGAGAGATTTCATTTTTTGGACCGTTAAATCTAAGTGACCGTTTGCCTAAAATAATAGAGAGAACATTGAAGAGTGTTGGGCAGGTGTTACCTGTTTTGTGTGAATTTGTATTATGATAAAAATTCAGTTAGGGGAATTGGAAGTAGATTATTTTAACATGTATGTATGGTGAAATTCCCTTCTATTGGCACCATGTAACCTAGTTGCTTGCTCCGAAAGGAGAGTTAAGAATTTTCTTTTTTGCCTTCATAATTTCTGAGTTGAATTCCGTTTAAACTTGTTATTATTAATTTAGGCAATATATTAAAATCAAATTAAGATTGGCTGGTCTTAATTAATATAATAGTTTAATTATAATGTGCAAGTATATTCATATATAAATTTGAAATGGGTAATAATTAATTATAAAGGTATTAATTTACAAGTTAAAAAATATTCACTTATAAATTGCACTCAAGTTATCTTTTTTTCTTTTTACACAAAATGATGTTGGTTTAGACTCTAATAAAGAAGTGTGCGTATAACTTTGACAGTCCAAAACTCTTAATCAAACTAGTTAAATCAAACTAGATTATGTTTTCATTACCATGATTATTCATGACCTAAATGACTTATAAACACATGTTATCAAATACTCCTATGATTCTATACATAAGTCATTTCTAACATTTTTCACACAAACTAAAGAAAACCTTAAATATCATTAACTCTATCATAAAATTCAATAATTTTTCAAATCTACCCTTATTTAATATATATAATACCAAATGAAAGCAAAGTCAGCATATTAATAAATTGAGAGTAAAATTGTACATCTACATCAAAACTTTAATAAGGTGCCTTATAAATAGGGGGAAAAATCTTCTCTTTCTACTTTATATATATAGAACTAGAGGAGTATAATATTACATCCGATTTCAAATATAAAACATGGTTAACTTTTTTAAATAGTCATAAGAAAATTAATTAAATATTTTAAAGTATTTAAATTTATTGTTTTCTTTAAACTATTTTGTTTAACTTATAAATTAATATATAATATAATAATATAGTATATATGATCTGACTAAACATCTTATTTACCTTTCTCAATCTTTAAACAAATCAACTGTCTTACAATTAAGACCGAAAATAGTATGTGATTTTGGTTGGGTAGTTCTTAGAGGGAGATGGCATAGAAATGCACTAATGGGAATGCTTTATTTAGTAAGTTTTGAAAGGGTGACAGAATCAGTGTTCCTAATAAATTAAAGGTTCCATCCCTACGAATAGTAGAAAACTAAAACAATCAAATTGGCAATGACATTTCAAGAAACCTTTCAATAATAAAATTGAATTGTAATCTCCATTAAAGTCCATGACTATAGAGTTGATGCTGTTAATCTAGAATCCCATTAGTACGTGTAATTCTCTTAGCCTTGTTTTCATTTCAAAACAACATCAATCAAATTGGCAACGAAATCCAAAGAATTGAATTGCACTTGTAAATGTCCATGACAATAGAGTTGATCGTGGCCTAAAACTTGGGTTTTACACCAAAACTGAGGGGGAGAATACATATAAGAAAGCTCTGCAACAATTGAAAGTTGAAGAGAACTCTAAACTAAATTATATGCACAACTCATTCATTAGTTGCAACACAAAGCTCAAGAAGAATCTTCATGGCCTGCTTTTTCACCACCTTCCCATACACTTCTCTTGCCAGCTTCAAAGCTTTCTCCATCTCCACAAGTCCACCACCTCCTCCATTTTTCTTCATCTCCTCCATTTGAATCTTGAGCAGCCTCTCATCTCCTCCTATAACATCTATAATGCTATAAACCACGGCATCCATGGCCGGTAACCGCCTTCCCCACCTCTTCATTAACCTATCAGACCTATAAACCTCAGAATATGCAGACCAAAATGATGCCCTCAAATAGCCTTTCTCTTTCCCTCTCACTTTCCATCTCTTTATTTCTTCTTCTAATTTGTACACTGCACTTCCCACATCCATCCCTCTTTCTAGACCAATCTCAATCTCCCTCATCTCTTGCTTGCACATGATTTCTGACTCAAACTTGCATCTCTTGCATCTACATTGGATTCCCCATGTCATTGACATCTCCTTGCGCTTCTGCAATGGAAAAAGTGGGTCCAAATAGGCAAATGTAATTTCTTCACCTGCTTTGATATCTTTAGAAGCATGAACTATCAGATAGTCTCCTACATGTAATCTCCTAGCATTTGGGCAACAACAATGGTTGATGAAGGAAGGTAATAGCCATAGCCCAACACCATAATAATCATTGTTCTTCTTCCCTAATACATTGGCTGAAACTGAATCTTCAGTTAGAGAATTCACGTCCAATATGGCTAGTAACTCACCCTTATCAATCTCATCAGTCTCACTGGGTTGATTTTTGTTCTTGTTATTCTCATCCATTCCTGGTTTGAAGAGCGCTATATCGGGAACCACATATGAATCTTCATATTCCCCATTTGACAATTGGCTGATCAAATTGCATGTTCTGTGACATTTTCTAACAAAGTCTGTAACTTTATCAATGAAGTTCTTCCACATCACTAACTGAGCTTCTTCACTCAGATCTTTTCCCCCTAATACACTCCTTTCCATGGCTATTGCCTTTGTGACCAGAACCAACCCCCCTGCATCGATATTCTTAGTTGCAAACAACCCACGCCCACTGATCTCAGACTTCATGATCTCCACAGAACCAATAAACTCTGCAAGTTCTGGAGACTTCCCTCGAAACCCATTTAAAACCCAATCGGAAAAGTCCAGAGATCCAGTTCTGGAGAGAAAGTCGAGTTTTTTACATTTCTCGACATACCCATTTAGGTTTTCAGAGTTTCCACTAGCCTGGGGATCACCAACAGCAACTCTGAAGCATTCCAAAGCCGCGAAATACATATTGAGATTGAGCAATATCTTACCTTTGCAGATCAGAGTCTTCAAATGGGCCCCATCGATTTCCAAAGCTAGATCACAATCTTCTAACGCAAAGTGAAACTCTTTCAATCTTGATCTTGCTTCGGCTCTATTTGAGAGGGCTACGCAGAGTGATTTTCGCAGCCTTTGGAGCTGATCTGAATCTGAATGGTTTTGGAAATGGAAGATTTGGTTTTGACAGAGAGTGATGAAGTTTGAATAGGCTTCGATGGATTCCTTCCATTCTTCTCTTAGGAGAAGCTCTGTTGCTTTAGATCTGAGCTGTTGCATATACCCTTCTTCGGCCATCGCTATCTGTGGCTTTGTCTCTTCCACGATCATCTTTGCAGTTGCGGATGAAATGGTTGAAGTGTCGGATTTGAATTTTGAATGGTGAAAATCAGAAACGTTCCCATTATTAGATTATTATAACAATTTATTTTTTGGTTGGGATCCGAGGAAAACCTAACGGAAAGCCACTAAATTTCAAAAAATGGAAACTTTTAGAAAAACATCGTTGAAATATATAATGGATAATTTAGTATCACGAAATTTATAAATTTTAAATCAGTCATTTAAAAAAAATATGGAATTTTAAAATTTTAAAATTTTGTAAAATTACCTAAATGTCTTTAAATTTTTATAATAAGAGTATCTCAATTCATAACAACTCAATTTGAATCCATATATTTAAATGTTTCTATTATTATAAGTTGAGATACTCTTCTTCTTATGAATTAATATACTATTATTGTGAAAATCTAAAGGTATTTATGTAATTTAACAAATTTTCAATATTCAAAAATTACATATTCCTCTCAAATAACTATTCTAGAATTACAGATTTCACGACATTGAATTGTTTTTTACACATTATGATGATTTTTTTTTTTTAGATTTTCCCTTGTTTCTTTTTTTCTGGTACAATTCTATCTATTCTCAATTTGCCCTGGTTAAGGGGTTTTTAAATGCAATCCAAATTCAGAAAGTACACAGCAATGTTTTCAAATATGATCCAAATTCAAAAACTATCAATGAAGTAGTGCGTTTGGCATTGTTGTGTCAATCAGAAGAATTCTCCCAGAGGGTTTGTGTTCCTTCACCTTCGGCCGGAGTCACCACCGTTAAAGAAGGAACCCACTGCCGTTATGCCAATTTGTCGCTTTATTATCACGATTTATCATTGCAGTTTAACCTAATCTGAAATCTACATGAGGTATTCTGAGATTCTTCCTAAATCTAATAATCTCTCCACGGAGAGTTTGAGTCTCTCTCATTGATTCCTCTATGTTCTTCATTTTCATCATATTTGTTAAACCCTTTCTTTATTTTGATATTTATCAGAGTAATTAAGTGTAGTTTATAAGGCGAGCAGAAAATAGTATAAAATTATACTGATATATATATATATATATATATTACTTAGGAATGTTATAGATAACCCATAGATAGAACTATTACAAAGTATTTCCAAATCAACATAAATAAAATCAAAATTGCAACATGGCATATGTTCTACGGCAACGCTTGACTAAGTCCAGATTTTTCAGTTGCCAGTGTATATCTCTTATCATTTATGCCCACTGGTTCTAGTTGAATAAATTTTAAAGTTTTAGAAATGGTGGGATTCATACAAACCTCAGTAGCATCTCTTAATCAATCATAAATATATTAAAGTTATACCTATAATGCATCGTACAATGCAAAAGAGGTAAATATATTCCACAACATATCAAATCATACTTGCCTAAAGTTCACACATGATCGCGGACTCATGTACATCTCATGCATATCACAAATAATGACGTCTTGACATCATAGCCATCTCAATCTCAACTAGGTACAATGTCCCACACCTTAGCTAGAGGGTCCCAAACCACAGTTAAATACTTCTCACATCGCAAAATATGGCATAACAAAGCATATAAATAATCACATAAAATATAAAAGATAGAATTACTATCTGTAGTCCTTCCCATTTTGCTTGTCCTTTATTTTATCAATCTGTTGGTATATCTGAGGAAAAGTTGAATCTTAAAATACCAAATGTATACTCAATGAGTTATTACTCATTCAATCTTCATTCATAAGTTCATACAATCAATTATCTCTATTAAAAATGCAGGTTGACAAAAAAAAAAAAAAAAAACCTCAGGAGTACCAATCTACCTTCCTTTATACCCATTATAATTACACTTCTCTAAAAATTGTAACATAGGCTACCCCTATACAATTTCACGCGTAGAATCCATTTATGGTTTCATATTTATCAAAATCCAAATTCTTCCCTTGAAGCCACTCAAAACCGAACCCTTAGAGTTTCTTAGGCAAAATGGTTATTTTCAATCCTAATGCTTTCAAAATAGTTTCCTCACCTTTACCTCACACAACTTCCCATCCTAAACCTATTAGAAGCATCAAAATCTAGCCCCATCATGCCCAAACAGGTTTGAATGGACAGCAGGGGAGAATGGAAAAATGGATTGTCAAAGTTTTTTTCAACAAAACACCCTTATTACACCTTAAATCACTTATTCAACCCATTAAACACACTCTACATGATGAATCCAAACTTGAGCAGCACCTCCTCTTAGGGTTCATGCTTCCCAAAATACAAAACAAGTCTAAATCAAACCAGTAAACCACAACAACCACCAACCACTATCATAAATCATCACAAATCACAAGAAGAACAAGGTTCTTGAAGTTACGTCTTGTCTTCTTGATTTTCTTTCCAAAAACAACCATCCTAGCCTCTCCTTTTCCTTGATTTTGATCTTGCTCCATGTGATTTCAAGGAAGACATAAGGATTAGAAGAGGCTTTCAAGAGATTTAAGGCAAGAAATCATGAATTTTAAGCATAAACTTACATTGTATGCCTTCTTGAACTCTCCTCTTCCTCTTGTGCTCTTCCTTGTCTTCAGACTCTCTCTTGTGATGGATGAAAATGGCCTTCTTGGCAGCCGTAAAATGCCTTACTGTATGTGCTTTAATTATATTAAATAATAGGATTAGTTCCGCCTCCATAAAAAGTATTATTATTTTAATGTGTACATAACTTTTGAAGATCGAATCATAGTCATTGATGTTGATCTACCCATCTTGTTCTTGAGATCAATTTTAATCTTCCTTTGTTACGTTTGGAAGTGCCACAATTTTACTTTATGACTATTTTCACTTTTACCATGGTAATTTTCTCAATTACCATAATCCATTTATGTACATATTTTTGAATTATTTTCTATAAATAATTCCTTGGTTAATCTTTAACCAATAAAATCAATGAAGTTGTTTTCAAAACTCATTTTTCCCAAACAATCCCCTTAAATTCTCTGTAGGTCACATTCCAAATGTAGGGATGTCTATTTTCATTTAAAAAAAATTAAAATGGGAAGAAAACTATTTGCAGGTCCTGCATAGGCTTTGCAAGGCCAAGGTGTTCAATCTTTTTTATTTCAAAAGTTCTTCCAGTAAGCATTTCCTTGCATTTCTTTTATGGATTTACAAGTATCCGCTCTTATCGAAATCTAATATTGTTACAAGTGTTCTACATCTGAAAATATCTTTTGCCACCACAAAATCTAACTCCACTTATATCCTTTCCAGTGACATAGAAAGTTACCTTCATTTATTTGCTTTTGATAGGGTCTATAAGGTAGATAATATTAACCGAATTTTATTTATTTCTCTACAATCATGTCCTGACATGATTGTAGAACTGTGATGTATACAAAAATAGGACTAAAAACACAAATATTACAATATATTTTACAGGGTTAATATAAACTTTAGTCCCTTAAGTTTGTTCTAATTTTAGTTTTAGTACCAAAAGGGGCAAAATGGTCCAGATCTTTATCTAATGATAGAGACCAATGTTTGAAATGAAATGAAACTTCAAAAACCAAAATCAAAATGCAGGCAGGCAAATTTGAAGGATCAAAGATTATATCAACCATATTTTAAAAGTGTAAGTTTCAGTTTGTTCGTCAATCTTACTACAATGTTTCAATTAAGTTCAATAACCTTATAAAATATTTTTCAATCCCTTAATTTCAACATAATCAGTCTCAAATGATGTTTTTTTGCCCGATATTTTTTTAAAAGTTTAAAATAATAAGAATTCAAAAATATTTGTCAAATTTTAAAATTTTAATGCCATCATTTTTTGGTAATAGCTTATGATTAAAGGACCGAAAAACACTGCACTATCGAAGGGACAAAAGTTAAATTAAAGAACTAAAAATATTGTTTTGCATTAAATGTGAAATTGTAGAAAATGACACGATTTACTCCGCAATCATTAAACTAATAAGAAAACATCTTATACATCAAGAAAGTATAGATTTAAGTCTCACTAGTAACATAAGAACTTTATTAACAAGTAACTTGTAAATCATCAATATCAATATATCCTATAATAGCCCTCCACCAAAGTTACTGTAGCTAAAGATTCTACGGTTGGGATTCAATCTCTTTTCTTTCAACTTAGAAGAAGCCACATCTTCTCACTCCAACACAAGGTGATGAGAGAAGTGCTCAAACTCTATCCCCGTTGGTACTGTTTGGGTATGAGGTTGATGCTTCGGTTCTAGGAGATAGTTGGAGTGGCTAGTCGATGTTGTGAAAGATGCTCAAAACAACTGTATTTATGGTTATACAAGCAAACTAATCAATGTTCTTCATGCTATTGCTGAGATGTTAGGAATAATTCATGTTTACATTTATGTTGGTATGGAGATTTTGGGCACATTTATCTCTTTTTTCTGATTGTATTCCTGTCCTTCGCCTTAACACGCTAACCAGGGTTGTAATTATAATTACCTTTTATATAATGCTGTAGATGAGGCTAAGATTACTTCTTTATATGGAGTGGCAAGTTGAGATGAGTCATTCCTTCTGGGAGAGTATCACACGGGCAAATCAACTTGTCAAATACTATCATAGTATTATGGGTAATTATTGCATCTTTAATCACTATACATCTTTTTTAAAAATGGTCCTTATAATTAGGAAGGGCAGACACTTTACATCTTTTAATTTAGGGATAGTTGGTAATGAAGAAAGCTAAATTTCTTTGATATTCTAAATGTACTTGTCTCTTTTTTCCCCCCCTATAATTTTTAATGTACTAGTTGCTAATTTACTTATGGTGTTCACTTTTCACTAAACAAACCCTTTTTTTTAAAAAAAAAATGCTAAGGAATGAATGAAGACCTTTTGATTAAAATCTTCCATTTAAATCACCAATTTTTACCCAATTAAATGAAGATTAATCTTCCCTTGTAATAAGATAAATGTACTTTTTGCTATTACAGAATAATGAAGACCATAGTAGCTTAGCAAACAAAAACGATACAAGGGTCTTCATTTTATACTAGCTTTCAAGTTTAATGTTTCCTATGCCATTTTAACAAGGATGCACAATTAGTTGTTTCCAAAAAAAAAACATACTCATATAATCTTTAAGACCTTTTATCTAATTTAAAGATATTAATGAAACTAAATAAATTGTTTAATTACATTATATTATCTCTATAAAATGATTTTATCTAATATGAATATTATATATTCCCTCAATCCTTTTTATAAACAACTTTATACTTTATTACAGAAAACGGACTAATAATTAAAATTAGTTAAAAACAATAAATGTGTCAAAATGGTAATCCTTTTTCAAAATATGTCTATGTATGAGAGAGAATAAGATAGAGAATGAATAAAAAATTATGAGAATAAACGAAAAATGAGAGAATGTATAATAAATAATTATATAAAAAAATTAGTGGTGGGTAGGAAATAATAAATATAAAGGCATATACTTAATAGAGATAGAAAACAAAAAAAAATAGTTTTTTGAAAAAAAAAAAAACTTGTTAGATACCAAACATAAAAGAGAAATTTTTATAAAAAGGACAGGAGTATATATCATGTTATAAATTAGACAACTTAATTTAATAAGAAAATAATAAATGAAAATAAAAAAGTGAAAAAGATATTACATTTACTAAAACTCGCCTACAAGCTATGTTCCACGTTTATAACAGTTGCATTAGTCACTTAACAAAGAATACAACAGTTTCGGACCCCAAAAAAAAATACCGAGTGTCCCTGTACTAATTTCAATTTTGAAAAGTTGCAATTGTCGATCCTTCCTAGAATAAAAAAAGAAAGAAAGAAATAGATCCAAAGTATTGAGTCTGGGCTTCAAAATAATATTTTTATAACTTCGGAACATTTCACTACAAAAACTTCCAACATGTAAACTACGATCTTAAACTTCAATCTTCCCACCAAAAGAAAAAACAAAAAAGAGGCCTGACCATTTTTACAGATTTACAGAGACAACAAATATATCTATACAATCACAGCCACCACCATCCCATAAAAGCAAATGATTTCAGCATGCTTCAGTTAGTTGCTCACTTGTTCAAGCCCTTCAAAAGAAGCATCACTTCCGCGTTTTCCATTATGACAGTAATACCAATCCCTGAAAGCTTGACAAAGAAGCTCCAATGCCACAGGCATGCACATTACTCAAGCTGTAGCTCTGTGTAGATAATTTGATTAGACTAAGGTTAGGCAAATTAGTTAATTATAATACTACATTTAGTCCTAAATATACGATCCAGTTATTTTTTTAAAGAATCCTAAAAAAACTAACTACCTTAGTTTAAAGTATTTAAATTTTTCATGTCTTTAAACTATTTTGTTTAACTTATAAACTGATATATAATATATTATGATATGATTAAAAAACTTATTTACCTTTCTTAATCTCTCAAAAAAAAAAGTCAACTAGATCTTATATTTAAGACCAAACGGAATAAATGTAACATGTTTTTCCTTAAACAATTCAAGCATCTTCTTTAATTTGCCTTTCCTATTAGGAGTATCAATAGGGTAATTTGAGAAAAATTGATAAGTATGAAAAATAAATCTTATATTTAGAATCAAGATCAACTTTCTGATTAGATCCTATATTACGGGACGGGCATCACTATTTAAATCTTTATTTGAAATTAAAATACCACTATTTTCTTTATGTGCAAGGGAGAGACAGATACATAAGAAGATCTGCAAAGGATATACTGAAATAAGCAAAGACAGTCATAAATCATGTCTTGTAAACTTAGTCTGCAGGTTTAAATGGTGTGGAGGGAATGGAGGAAAGCAAAGGAAAATTTGTAATAGTTCTCTTTGAGATAACTTGTTTCTAGCTTGGTTTGCAAAATTTTACCTTATTTGCTTTCGACCAAAAGGTTGCTTGCAATTCAATCAGCCCATTACTTCTTCAGAAAATACATCCCATCTCTAAGCTCTAACTTCTCTTCAGAGACTAGGCCAGACAAGAAACTTTGCAGTTGCTGAAGTGACTTGTCATAAGGTGGATCAGCAATGCAGAACATCTGCGCAATAGTAAGATATGAAATGAATCTAACTGAAACTGTTGCTTTCAAAAGAATTTTATTGTTCTTACCTTAAGGGTATTGTGAATTCTATCTAATGCCATGCTACCGAAGTTTGTGAGCATGCCCATGATAAATTTCTGCAACAAAACAATGGTAAATAGTTAGATGGCTTCACTCACTTGCATTGCATGCCAATAATTTACTTGCATGCAGGCCTGAAGAGAGACTTGCAGAGCTCTCCAGTCCAAAGCATCACTTAAATTAAAAACTATTGCATTGACTAAGTTAGTGACCTTGTTTTCTTTGGCCTGAAGTGGTCTTTTAAACTCCAAAGGAATGGTTTTACTTTTATTTACCAAAGGAACTTCTATTTTTCTAACTGTACTTTTTTCATTGAACAGTTCTTATCCCTACTGCGGTGAATGAAAGCCTATTTTGTTACCTGAGGCCCAACAAATTTGTAAAGCCCATACAATCAGCAGATATTAAATAATGTGCAAAATAAAAGTCCTCAATTCATGAATTTTATTGTTAATTAAATAGATACATGAAAACAAGCCACAAGTATGCAACATCAGAATCCAAATGAAGGGTTCAAAATCTGACAAGGAGATATTATCATTCACACATAATGGGGAATCGTTATTTCACATACCTCATATACTGTCATTTCCTTGCGAAGTTGATTCTCAACTGAGGCCACAGATCTCTCTTCCTCCTCATCACCTCCTAGAAGCTCTTGGGAACCACCACCACTGCCTCCATTCTTACTTGTGTCAGCCATTTTTTCTATTAGGGTGTATACTTGGTCAGAGTCAGCCCCAGAAGTCTCTAAAATGACCCCCTGAGAACAATAAAGATGGCAAAGAAAAATTATTTCCATCTTCACTTCTAAACTTAGGTTTCTTAAGTCTCTAATCAGAAAATTCACATCTAGAAAATTTGGGCAACAGAGAATCCATCGGCATTTTAGCACAACTTGATCAAGAGAGTTATGATATCAATTACTCAGCAATTAATATGAACAGTAATTCAAGACAAGTTATTCTGGGTTAAAATGTTAAGTTTGTAAATTTCTAAAAAGAATGTTAGGAAGAATTTAAAAAAAAAAAAAAGATTTAACTACTTGAGGCTAGCTGATAAGCTAAGGGATAGATGAGTTGTGGACAGAGGCCTAGACTTCAAACCCTCTTGATGTAACCAAAAATAAAAATTATTTACTAAAACCTAAAGTAAGCTAGTATGAGTAGTACCAGTTGTCTATCAGAGTACCTTGGTTATCCAGAAATTTATTCTCCGATTTAACACGTCCATTGGTATTCCAATAGCAGCAGTAAGGTTTTTAGAGGTCCAACTGAAAATAAAGGATATAAGATTATTTCACATATGAAAACAAAAGAATACCAGTATTACAATCTATACCTCGTTTGATCTTGAAATTGCATGATAATAGAAGCATGAATAGGAGCAACAGTGAATTGCATTACCCTATCTTCAAACTGCAACTCCAGCTGAAAAATTGAACACAACGAAGTTAACAAATCTATCAAGACAAACATATAAAAGCAAAAGTTAGGGGGGAACAATATCACTCAGCTTCAAAAGGTTTCCTAAATTATAACAGACAAAATTCTCATGAAAGATGTCAACCAACTTACCTTGACAGTACCGAGACTTTTCTTCCACTGTAGTTTACGGGGAGTTTTGATTTCATGAAATCTATTTGAATAGTCAGAGAGTAGCTGGTCGACAGGTCCGGGCAGGTTAACAGGCTCATCCTGTAATCCTTTTAAAGGTTAATCATAGAACATGCGAAGTATCTCGGGAAAACATTTGAAATTGTTAGATATCTAGATGAATACAATTTCTTATATTGGAACGAATTGATCATAGTTCATATAACATATTATGTTTGCACAAATAATTATAAGTATAATATCAGATCAAAGTAATTCTTTACATTTGAATAAAAGCGCTGAAGGTAGAAAAGATTAATAAAATACTGCATAAAGGGATGTGTACTCAACAATCAAAAGAATCTACCATCAAAAATTCATTTTGTTTGTAAAAAAAATCATATGTAAAGGCCAGAGAGTAGCTGGTCGACAGGTCCAGGCAGGTTAACAGGCTCATCCTGTAATCCTTTTAAAGGTTAATCATAGAACATGCAAAGTATCTCGGGAAAACATTTGAAATTGTTAAATATCTAGATGAATACAATTTATTATATTGGAACGAATTGATCATAGTTCATATAACATATGATGTTTGCACAAATAATTATAAGTATAATATCAGATCAAAGTGATTCTTTACATTTGAATAAAAGCGCTGAAGGTAGAAAAGATTAATAAAATACTGCATAAAGGGATATGTTTACTCAACCATCAAAAGAATCTACCATCAAAAATTCATTTTGTTAGTAAAACAAATCATATGGCTAAGACTCTTAAGTAGTGCAAGCTGACATGTTTAGTATTAATAAATGAATCAATCACTTTTTTCTCTTATCTGTAATAACTGTTAAATAGATGTGGGCCTCAAGCATTGCAGAGAATTTAAAGAATGAGATGTAATGTTTATGGCTTCAGAATCTTAAAACTTGATATAAATTTTATATCATAATTAACCACGAAAATATTTTTCCTGCAAACCTGTATTGGAGGCCAGAAATTAGAAGATATGATAGTGGCTGAAACTACATCCATTGGTATTGTATTCTCTCTGATCTCAGTACCTAAGAGCATTGCCAAATTTAGCCAAAAGAAATGAGACAAAAAAATAGTCAAGCTTTGCATGTAGCAACGCTTAAAAAAAAGACACACACAGAGAACAATATAAACTTTAGAGAGTACTTGTCTGAGATGGCTGACTTATTGTAGCTTTGATGTTGGTGTTGGTCCTCTTTGAGTCAATCAAATCATTGAGCATTATCTCACATTTCTGTAGACTGCTCTCTCCAAATTGAATCTACAGAAAGAAAAGGATGTTCATTGTCTTTACAGACATGCTAAAAATGCAAAAATGAATGCACAAAAATTTAAATAACATAGTATATTTAGAGTAGCCAAACAACACAGGCACCAACACATTAGCCACATACCTTAAGGAGCTCCAGAGTTCGTATCTCTGAGTCAATGTCATAATCAGATTTGTTTAAAAGCTTTTCTGCAAGCATAGTTCGATATTCATTAACTAGCTGATCTTTAGAACCAATTATGCCTACAATCATTCCAAGAATGTCAACCTTCCTCTGGTTCCTGCTACCCTTTAATGGATCTGCTTCCACAGGATCAGGCTGCCAACTAAAAGGGAAAACTTATAAGGAGCTGAACAGAAAGCATGATTTTTGTAAGGTAATAAAAACACGCATAGTAAGCAGAAAAGATAAACTAAGATGTCCAACAAAATGTGGAAACCTTTTTGAAAAAAAGTCAACGACGGTAGAGGGTTTCCAATTATATATACCGTGTGGCGTTGATCCATGCTTGCCTGTCATCAGTGTTGAAGTCATCATCTGTGCCAACATTCTCTTGCATTTCTTCATCTCTGTTCAACTCTTCAAGAAGACTATCTCCTGGATTTCCAGACGCATTTGAATTTCCACTAGTCCCATCTGTAAGCATAGTCACTATACATTTTATGGTATCTTTCCTGCCTCTTAAATAGTCCCTTATTGGCTCACCAACTGCCTCAAGAAAAACACCCGCAGGATCTATTGTCCTTAGAGCTTTGATAGTTGAAACATATTGATGCAAAATATCATTGGTTGAAGCACCTGCAGTAAGCAAGCGATAACGTAGTGCTGAAATAAATGACTCCACCAGCTTTGCATGTTGTCCAGTGTATTCAAGACATAACTTTAAGTCTTCAATTGCAGGAGAGCTACATATATCCAGAGGAAAAGGAAGATAAGTAATCAGAAGATTAAACATATAACAGTGAACTCGGATCTGATAAGGATTAATAAAACTTGTACCATCAATCGGTTGTAAAACTTATTGTTGGTATCTAACATTTTTAATGTTGATTAGAATATTTAAATAAATTAAGGGATCGAAATCAATTAAAATCACATCATTGTTCAATCAGTGATTTTATAATTTTTACCGAAGACTAATATATATTGATGGCTTTCAGCTTAAGAGTGCTGACCTCATAGTTTAATTTATTAAAAGTAGGTCATAAACACAACACAAGATGCACAAAACTCAGTTCCATATAGAACATTACAATTTCTAGTAGTAGAAGGTAAACCAAGGGGCAAAATGAAATAAATGAACTACCTCTCGGGATAATCAACAATTATCTCAAATAGTTTTGCTATTCTTAAATCTTGCAGAGTTTCATAAGCAAAATATTCAAGCCGCAACTTCCATCTAACAAGCCCTTCAGATGGAGCATCAATTCCAGGACAGCATGAAGCTGGCTGTGGTGCTAAGGGTGATTTAATGCCTGAAGAAGTACTCTCATAACTAATAGAATCACCAAGATAGACAAGAAGGGCATGCAGAAACTGTAGAGGTACAGCCTGCACAATATGACACCAGTTATAGAAGAATCAGTCAGTGATTTAAAGGAGATTATTTATCAGAACAAACCAGATGGTCAGATAATAAATTTTACATACATTGTTGATATGAAGATATTGCATTATAACAGGCCCGATCCAACATAGTTAAATTTTTCAACTGACCATAAATCAGCTCACTCCATTACTTCAATTTAATTTCCCTTTTTCACAAGAAAAAAAGGGACTTCAACTTTGGGTGTGTTTGGATTGAAGATGGTAATTGATACTTTTGGAAAAGTAAAATTGAGTAATTTGATTTGTGTTTGGAATGCAGATTAGAGAAGTTACTTATAAGTTACTTATACAAAAGTAATTGTATGTTTGGTTAAAAAAGTTAATTATGTTACTTTAAAACATTAAAATTTGTTGTTTTTCTTTAAATTATGTTATTTGACTTATGAAATAATATATAATGCAATAAAATACAATATATGATATAATTAAGTAATGTAATTAGCTTTTTTTAGATTTTTTTAGAATTTCCTAAAAATGCCAACGGGCCCTTATAATTTAAATTGGATGGAGTATATACTAAATTCAAATTTTTTTTGCCAGCCGAAGAATTACTTTGAATAGATTTTGCAACGGATAAATTTGCAATAATTTTCCCTATATTTATGGCTCGAAGAAGTCGAGAGGTGTAATTTTTATTATTATTAACTAAAGAAAATTTGTCTCTACAGCGGCAAGACCTGCACATTTTCCTGTAGAGCTGACAAGAACGAAGAAACGCACATATATTAAAAACTGAATTTTGAAATTAATGTCTTCTGTCCTTTCCTCTCCTCCTCCATCTTTTCTCTCCCACTAGTGTCTGATGGATCGGACCAAAAGCATGCTACAAGGTGCTTCTACTTTTCCCTTCATTTCATGCTGCAGCCAAATGGCCTCAATCGGTGGGCCAAACATGTGTTATATGCTTCACGTTTTCAGAAGCACAAATTGGGCCTCAATCGAAGCCCAATCAGCAAAACAAACACACACTTAGTCCCTTTTATCTACTTGACCAAAGGTACCAACGATTGTCATTAATACATGTAATATAAATCCTTTACCAGACGTTTGCTTTATACTTCAGACTATATTCTTAACATATTCTAGATGAAAAATTAATTTTTGGCTGGAGGGTATATTTTCAGGTGCAGTGAACTAATATGTCCTTATGTAAATAACACAGCTTTATAAAAATAAATAAACATGCACAGAGTGGTAGTAACAATAATAAGAGTTTAGGTGTAAATTTGCCTCAAAAGCTTCTGCTAAGAAGCAATGTTGCCCCTAGAAGTTTTATTAGGCTCAATTTCACCCAGCAGTTTTAAAATTGTAGCAATGTTGCCTCATACTATTTAAAAACCAACGTTGGCAATGAAATTTCTAACAAATAACATTGCTACGTTTTGAAACTTCCAAGGTGAAATTGGACCTGGAAAAACTTATAGGGCAACACTGCTCCTTAAAGATAACTGCCAGGGCAAATTTGCACATTAAACCTAATAATAACTCTGAATTCTAAACAAAAAGTATACATTTAACAAAATCTGAACAAACTCATTCTTATAAAATCAGATCTGGGTAAATATCCCAAACCATCATTATGCAGAAGTATGTGTGACCCTTACAAAATGTGTTCTCTACTAATAACCCCAAATAGTCAATCTTTTATCTTTCAAAGTAATAATTTGCCAAAGGGCATCATTCACAATTTATTCATTGACATCAATGTTGGAGGTGCAGATAAATTTATTGTACATCTTAAGAAAAACAATGACAATGTAAAATGTGGCATGATAGAGCAAATAAAACAAACTGGTAGGATTTAGCATACATCTGTTTAGATTGCAAATGCTCAGGTGGAATTGAAAGGCAAGCTAAAATGGACAAAGGAGCTCCAGGTGGAGACATTATTCGATTTGACCAGAGAACAGATAGTCATGTATGTAATCAAATGTCAGAAGAATCAATATAAGGTTTACAAGTTATGTCTAGTTCAAATGAAAGAATAATGCGGCACATGCTAGACATTATGGTTATATATAGCATAAGCACACATTAAATGTACAAGAAACAAACATGAATGCAATACAAACCTGTATCCAACTTTTAATTGATTGTAAAACAGAACTCCTAAAATCATCACCAGCAAAGTCATGTACTTTTGCCTGTCATTTAGACAGGAAAGAGAAATTAATATCACCAAAACAATAGATGCATAATGGGGGACATACAAAGAGAAGGCAAAAGTACTCACTTTTAGTAGTAAGAAGATAGCTGAAGCATAAGCATCTTCAGCCATAGAAGTAAATCCAAGACTCCTAAGATCAAGGACAACCTTCCCAATGTTCTTCACCAATTTACTGTTTTCTGAGAACATTCTTTGTTTATAACAATCATCAACATCCATTGCACCAACCTTAGTACAGATTTTTCCCTTTTCATCTAAATCCATGTCATCCTTACTCTGAGATGAATCATCATTGCACTCTTCATCCATGATTGTACTCAACTCCTCTAGCCTTCTTTTAAAATACCAGTGCAGTATCACTTATCATAACAGAGGAAAATAAAAAATAAACATATGAGGCTAGATAAATGGCATAAAAGAAAATAATAAGCCTATCAAATAAAAATCACCAAATAAATCACGCATATAAAAATATTCTATGCTCCTAGAGTGATCAATGTAAATAGAATGGAAAATTGGATTTTTATGCCTTTCATGTGCTAACATCATAATAATGAAAAGCTATAGTTAATACTAATAAAATGCGATTGATTCACGCATAAAAGGTAAAGCCAAGTCCAAAAGTCACGTAATGAAGATCATTTTAACCGCTCCAACATTTCATGTACCAGGAAAATGGCGTGGAAGCGAAGCCATAAGAACAGAGGAGACAATCAATTGATATTTGGAGACAAAATAATCCCTTTCTGCTTCAGAATCATGTCTTTCCCCTGATATCTGATCCTTACAAGATTGTAAAGCATGAACCAGCGTTAATAAACACTTCTCCTGATACTGCTTCTCCAAAGAGATTTCTTCCAGAGCGTCACACAAAACTTGCTGAATTTCGTCCTCATTGATCTGTTTGAAGTGTTATAGCTTCAACTGAGTTGATAAATGACTAAAGTTCCGATGCATCAATCAAGTTTACAATATCCAGAAAGGTTCACATATACTCACCTCAAGCTCATTATTCTTCTTAAGTTCCGCAAAATTACTGTAAGCATCAAAATGCCTCCAAAATTTCGATGCCCCATTTCTCTCAAATGTTTCCTGCCACCAAATGAATTTTAAATTTCGACCTTTATATGGAAACTAACCAATTGCAGCATATAGTTCGTTACTCAAAGCAAAGTTTTTCGTACCTCAAGCACTTGAAGGAAGTGATCCCGAACCAGCGACTCTAACCCATGTTTCATGAGGCCAAGAACGAGAGCCACAAACTCGGAACCAACAGAGAGGTCGCCGGAACCAGTGACAAGGGTTTGCGTGGCGACACAGAACCCGTTATAGCTTTCTGCGATCTCTTGCAAGGAATCATCAGTGAGAGCATCCAAAACCCCTAGGTTCCAGAAATGGGAGGTCGATTCCTCCGTGGCCATCGACGAGAGAGAAACACTGACTCAATCTTGAGGCAATAGAAAGATTATGGGAATAATAAGTTACTTTTGAAATTTGCCGCCACCGCAGGCCTGGAAGCGGAAGGAGAAGGGCATGCCGATGCGACTGGAGTCTGGACTGAGTAGAGAATAGAACGGGGCCTGGGGCCTGGGACCTGGGGCCTGGGTCCTTACAAGGGACAAGCGCGAGACAATGGATTTTCCCTCTTTTTCCTTTTTAAGATGAAGGACCTTCAAGCTATTTCATTTTATTTCTTTAATTTTAATTTTACTTTTTTTTAAAAAAAAAGGTGAAGGACCCTTTTTGTCCTAAAAGCAAGATAAAAAAACCGGACCGGCCAAAGAACTGGTTATGGTATGAGTTCAGGGTTCAACCGGGTCGGACCGGGGGTTGGATCGGGGGTTGAACCGACCATTGAACCGAGCATATTAAAGTATTATAATTTAGATATTATTACTAAATACCCAAGCGACAAATTGATAAATCATTATTGTGTGTGAATTATTTAGCTTAAGTAATGTAACACGCTACGCAGAGTTAACTACGGTGGTCCCGTGAATTATTAGGCTTTTGAAAAAGGGAGAGATGCTTTTAAAAAAATGTTTTGTTCCCATAAATTCTCGCTCAATTTCATAAATAAATGAGAAGTATTCTTTTTTTAAAAAACCAGACCGGCCAGTTTTCCCAGTCGGACCGGCTGATTTGACCGGTTCGACCGGTCGTTGACCAAGTCGAACCGGTCAACGGTTATATAACCAACCGGACCGGTAGAATCGGTCGGTCCAGTCTGGGTTTTTGTACAATTCCTAAAAGTAACAACTCATAAGTGTTGGGTATCTGGAAGTTTTTCGATGATCATTTTTGCCCCAAAAGTAACCATTTAGGAGTGTTGGGTATCAAGAAGTTTTTCGATGACCTTTTTTGCCCAATAAGTATCCACTTAATAGTGCTAGGTATCTGGAAGTAACCACACAGAAGCGCTTAGTATCTGGAAGTTTTTCAATGACTACTTTTGCCTCAAAAAATTTACCCTAACAGTTAGTCAATGTCAAGTTTAACTGTTAAATGATATCATGAGCTGAAAAGTTTCACCGTCATGATCCAGATCGCATATAGTTCGACCATCACAATATCCAAAATGAAATCCAAATCCATATCCATATCGTATATGGTTTGACCATCATGATTTGCCGAATTTTTATATATTTTTCTTCCTCAACTCATTATCTAATGGTTTATCCCTGATATTAAACCAATATTCCCCAAAATCCCTTTCTCTCCCTCTCTGATTGTGCTTGAGTCCCAAACACACTGAAGAGATCTCAAAATCTAGATATTCCTAAAATGTTTCATCTCATGGTGTTATTTAATAGTCAAACTTGACATTGACTGGCCAACATAAATTTGTCAAGGCAAAAATGGTCCTAAAAAAACTTCTAGTACCCAGTGCTCCTATGTGGTTACTTCTGAAGTAAAAATGGTCCTTTACCCTTTTTTTTTAAAAAATAAAATCAATGGAAATACACTAAGTTGTCAATTGCGCATATTAAGTTGTCAATAGAAACACACATATTTCAAGAGAGAGAATGAGATGCATTTTCTATTGACAACTCAATGTGCATCATTTGTCACACTTTTCTTTTATACCCTTTATCTTACCAGATTAGGGTCATTGGAATAACTAGTTATAACTTTAAGTTGGGAAAATAAGGGATAAAATTTTTTGAACATCGGGTTACTATTCACCCAACCCTTGCTTTCAACCAACTTTAAAAAATCATAACTAATTCTAGAAAAATCGGAACGGAGTGATTCCAAGTTCTTTAGAAATCTCTTTCATTCCTCTTTGAGGGAAAAATAATCTCATGCATTAATTGTATGGAATTACACAGGCACAAGCCCTTAAAGAAGAACTATTCATATGATCAAAATGGCACTATTCATTTGGTTATTTTCCAATTTTCCATGATTTTTGGCCCAACTTTAGGAAGACATAACTTTCTCTACAAAACTCTAAATGACACGTTCTATCACCCAATTTGCAGCTAAAAATATCCTCTATTAGCGTGCAAAGGCTCGTGCTCAAACTCAGTCATTTGCTAAAAATAGCTAACCTAAGTTTCAACCTAGAAATAGCCAAAAACTAAGTGTCAATTGAACCATAATCACAATGCCATGCTATTTTGCCCTTTTTCTCACAATTCTCATGTCATTCAAACAGCATAATGGCTAGGTAAAAACATATCATCATCATTACAACATGTCCAGTAGCATACATAACCAGTCCAGAATATCCAGTATCACAGTATATGTATACATATATACAATAATCCATCCAAAGCCATTACAAGGAAACTTTACACATGCTCAATCCTTTTCTTTTCATTGCTCCTTATGTACCTTCACCTGCATTGTAGAGAGGGTAAGGTTTCTAGAGAAACCTTAGTAGTAGAACAGTAACCAATAACAGTATGATGTAATGCAAGTCATGCAATATGCAATGCTCGTAACTACTCATCTAGTGCCCTCTCTCTCAGCACTCATCGTGTATAGGGAGCATGCATATGACTCTACCTCTATCACATAGCCAATGCATATAAACAGGGAGTCATACATCTCATACATAACATGCTTGCCCAACCACAACATAGTAAAACAAGCAATAACACATAGCAGACAAGCAGGGAAATTATAAGTTAAGGTTAGAAGTTCTAACTACCAGTCACTTCTAGACAATGCAGTTGCTTCCTTTCACTTTTGGGGATATTGGAGGACTCCTCTTATGTGCCTAAACATAACACAATGTTAAGGCATCAATGTATGCTACTACAACTAGACCGGAGACCCTTTTCCCTTTACATAAGGGTCCAGACTATACTTGTCCTTTAACCGATTTCAGAGGCTAATCCTAAACAATTTTTGCCTTTGAATCCATTTATGACATTCAATTTATTGAAATCACACTCCTCCCCATTAATTCCCTCTTGGCCGAACACTCCCTTTATTATGGGGTCCTTGGTGATTTCATCGGTTTGATGTTCTACACGTGTTCTTTTAAACTTTTCTAAAGTAAAACACTATCCTAAACACATTGGAACCATCAAACCAATGAAAATCAAACCACACACTACCCTAGGAGGCTTGGCCGAACCATATGCATATTAGGAACTTCAAAAACTCAACCTAAATCAAGCTTATACATCACTTTCTAGCCTTTTCCAATCTTTCTAAATGTCAAACAACCTCAACCCCTTCCTCTCCTAGCTTGGCTGAAGCTTGGATAGCATTTCCACCTCTTGGAATGCTTCCAAAACTATGGAGAAGAGAAGGAATTTGAAAGGAGACACAGGCTAGAACATACCTTAATCGGAGGATTGATTGGCGTAGCTTGATTCGCCTCGAAATTCTAAGCTGGAGAGTTGAGTTTCCAAATGGCTAGAGCTTCCCTAGGGTCTCTCTTTTATGTGCCAAACTGAGGGAGGGGAGCCTTCTATTTATATACTAATGTAATGGCATTTTTGTAATTAGGAGGAACTTAGAAAAAATAATATTTTATTCCTCCTTAAGTCTCATTGCGCCACATACCCCTCTTCTTGAGTCTTCTTGCTTAATTCTTAAAGGGAATCAGGCACAGGGTGCTTTTGGTCCTGTGGGTCCCATTCAATCCAGTATTTAATGACAGTTTTTCCTATACTGCCTTAATTAATCCAAAAATTCCAGAAAATTCAATTCTCATAAAAAAATTCCTAAATTTTACCCAAAAAATCTAAATAGCCCAGAAGACTACCATAAAAATTTTAGAATTTTTTGACATATGGAACTCCCAAATTAACTTTTCTCTGAAGAAGTCCCTTATACTGGCGATAACCGATTTTCAACAATTTTTAATAATTCCTCCAAACTTCTTCTCAACCTCCAAATAACTTTATAATTCCTCTAAAATATTATACTAATTTTTTCCAATCCCAATCCAGAACAACGAAACCTCTAAATATTTTATATAATTAATTTTTGGCAAAAACCGGTCCAACTAAAAATTAATAAAATAATCAAAAATTCATATTGCCTCTTGATTGAACCCAGATTAGATGCTTTTCCGGTCGTCAGATAATTGCACCAAATATGTAGTATAGTGCGCAACTAGTCGTTCTTCTCTCAAGGAGCTACTATTTGGCATTCCTAAATAATTTCCTAATTACTAACTAAACTAATTAGTAGGTTAATTAAGGGGTTTTTGTGGTGCAAATAAACTAAACTAAACTAAATCTAATTAAACTAATTCTTTTTGGGTTTTTAGGTTTAGAAAAGCCTTTGGTTGGGTAAGGGTAATAGGATGGGCTAGTCTCTTAATGGTGGTCGCTCGGTTATCCTCGCTCTCTCAAAAGATATTGGGAGTATTATATCTCTAAGTTCTTATTAACAATCCCAAGTGATCGCTTAGGTCCAACGGCTTAATTAATGAAAACTCTCCTAGGATCCTAGGTTCACTAACTTCAATTAAAACATTGTTTAGGTTCCTTAGAGTGCACTTAAGATGAAGAATGAAGGTTCCCGAATTGTCAATCAACAACCCGAGAATTATGCGTGAGAGGGAGAATTTATCACAATCGTGGAAATCAACCAAACACACATAAGAGTCTTGAAACTTATATATAAATAAATACTAAAATTCATACATCAAACTTGCATAATCAATTTAGATATCAGTTACAATCGTAACAAGGATCTCAAAACTCAATAAAACTTCCTAGATCTAGGAGAATCATTAAGATGAAGAGACTTAA
>JBAGKO010000004.1:6628017-6639215 GCA_037177275.1 Acacia concinna | reverse complement strand
GAAGAAACAAAATAAATTCTTCCCTGAAGTACTAGCCATCAATAATGACAATCTGCAACATTCAATGTCATTAACAATTGTAACAGCAATATTAACAACTATACATGCTGGTTTTAACAACATATTTTTCACAACGTATCAGCAATTATAGGTTAGCATGCATTTATCACATTCATTCATTTTCACTTAACGAGATAGCCTTCCCCCTGTTCCATACCAAACAATGCCACAAATTGTCACGACCCTATCCAATTATGTTTTAACAACTGTAACGGTCACTTTAACAACTTCAACAGTTGCCTTTAACAATTGCCTTTAACAATATGTTTTTTAAGTCATTTCTGAACTTACTAAGGTCAACATATATTCATAACATTCATTCATTTATGCTTAACAAGGCAGCCTTCCATGGACTACCAAACAAAAATTATACCCACACATTGTCACAAATAAGTATTAACAACTGTAACAGCCCTAGTAACAACTCCAAATGTTGATTTTGACAACACCTATTTTAACACCGATCAGCAACTTCAACTTGACATGTTCCCATAATTTTTATTGCATCACACTTACAAACAGATCTCTTCCTCTACTGTTATAACAAGAAATAGAGCATATTTTGACACCATACAAAACATGTAGCCACACATTGTCACAAATACGTTTTGACAACTGTAACAGCCCTAGTAACAACTCCACATGTTGCTTATGACAACACCTATTTTACCTCGAATCAGTAGCTTCAACTTAACATGTTACCATCGCATTTATTGCTTCTCACTTAAAAACAGATCCCTTCCTCTGCTCTTATAACAAAAAACAGAGCATATTTTGACACCACACTACTCATACAACAACACCCCAACATCATTCATCAACATTACGCCTTTCACATCAAAATCTATATCTCTTACTTGGGATAAAGTGCATGCTCCACAAATGATCCAAAGATGCAACCTTTGTTAAACATTTTATCTTCAACCACTCACACCGAAATACAACAAAAAAAAACGAAAACCTAAGAATGAAGATGAGAGTTGCAACCTTTAAAGTTTCTAAGTTAGAATATAGGATCAGAATCTTGCCTTCCTACAACCCTTGCTTTTCTTCTTCAACTTCCCATTTTAATTCGTTCTCAGACTGCACGGACCAGATGTCACCAACCCAAAAATGGCTCTTCTTTCTATTCTCCTCTGTTTTAATAACTAAAGGCAGTGGAGTAATTTCTCACCTGAAGATAATGTCTCAAAGGTCCCTAGGTACCTATTGGTAAGGGGAAAATTTGGGGGGACTTTTTATAATTATCTCTGGTCCTTAGAACATAGGTGCAATTTTCCCTCTATTGACAGAAAGTTCTAATAATAAGAAAATAACAATAAATGACAATAATTAAATAAATGATAATAAATAATAAATAACAATAATAAATAAAATATTATTCAAATAATATTCATATGATAATCTTTAAATCTCCTTTGCTACCTCACTTGTTGGAAAGGAATCAAAGAATTCCCATCATATCACAATAACATTATTAGGATTTATTTATTTGCATTATGGGAGAATTCCAAAAAAAAAAAAAAGACAAGGGAAATCCTCAAAAGATAGTTCAGAACAATGAAATCATAAAATCTCATATAAGTTATTTTGTACTTGAAATGGTATGAAATTACGTAAATGCCCCTAGATTTTAACAACAAGAGTATCTTAATTTACAACGGGATCTCAATTAATAGCAACAGAGGCATATAGGTGATATGTATTTAAATTGAATTATTGTGAATTGAGATACTCTTGTTGTTAAAATCCATGGGCATTTACATAATTTCACAAAATTTCAAATACAAAATGACTGATATAGGATTTCATAACTTCGTTATACTAAAGTGTCTTTTGAGGATTTTCATTGTCTTTTTTTTTCTCTCAATATTTTTTTAGTAGCACCTATAATTATTAAATAATTTTTCAGTAGCCCCCAATATTTGACAAGCGGCATCAAGAAGTATTTTTTTCACTAACACGTAATATGTATAAATGAAAATTTTAATTTAAGAAACCTAGTGTTACTAAAAAAATATATTTTTGGACGCATCTTCTCAGTTATTGGGGCTATTGAAAAAATATTTGGAAGAATTTTAATAAAGGACTGCAGTTGGGAATTAATATCAATGTAGCCCATAAACAAGTGAATGGGTCATATGAACATAGATTTTTTTGTTCATACAGCCCATTCACTTGTTTATAGGCTGCACTGATATTAATTCCCAACTGCGGTCCATTCCTAAAATTCCCCTAAAATATTTTATCTCACACAGTGTATAAAAAAATTATATTATAATATTGGGTGCTACTGAAAAATATTTAAGGATACTGAATATTTTTTTTAAAAAAAAATTAAACTATCCTAATATTTTACACCCAAAATTATTTAAAATAGTGTAATTTTGAGTAAAGAGGCTATAAGCTTTCCCTGTTTTCACCGTCCTTCCTCCTCTGATCTCTCTATCTTTCTCTCATCTCTACCTCCTCTTAATTATTCTCTTTTTCTCATAAAGTTGTCCTGCATCATATTCCTTCATGATTGGGTTTATGCCAATCAGGAAGACTATTTTAGACTGCCTCTTGAGGAAATGAAATTATCTGGTGAGTAAAAGGGTGATGTGGCAGTCAATCATTATGTTTTTTTTTTAAATTTTTTTACTCTCTACTTTTTTTTTTAATTATTATTAAGGGTAAAACATCAAGCCTACATTAAAGTCAACACGCCCGAAGCCTCTATCCTCACCACCTCCTGCGCGTGAAGGTGGATCAGTAAACAAAGTAAAGCCACTCGGAAGCTTCAACGCCTCTTTGACAGGGTGGATAAGGCTGCTGAATATGCACGTTTCTTGCAACCGTCGGCTATATAACATGGTTTGTGCTGAACACGCCCGAAGCCTCTACCGTCTATTCTACATAAAATTTAACTTAATCTATTTAATAAATAGATCAGATTTATATTTATTATCAGACTTTAAATAGATCAAGCCTAGCTCACAAACCTACAGGACCGGTCTATTTAATTTTCTTAAATTTATGCTATTATATAAATATATATATAATATCATGCAAATTAATTTATAAATTTATCCACTTAACTTTAATCTTATATTTTTTTGACATTGTCTTTAATCTTAAGTTTCACATCTCATTATCGTTACACTCAACTCTTACTTTCACAAAAATAATCCATCCTTACTTTTCTTCTCTTCAATAATTTAGGATGACAACACTAGCTAGCTTTCTTCCCTCCCCTAATTTTCTTTGTCTCAATTTATATGGGAAAAAATGAGGTAAATTATAGTTTTATATACTTTTTATTATGATTAATCAATTTTAAAAAATATATCTCATTAGTCAATAAACAATTGGTTTCATTCTTCCTATATGCTCGAATAATTGTTGTCACTAGACATTCTTTTCTTTTCTTTATTAAGCCTTGAAATTATGACTAGAATGAACGTAAAGTTTTTTAAACATAATGTAAGATTGTAAATAATCATAAATGAGTTATATGTGAATTTGGATGCATGTGCTTTAAAAATTACTTAAAGGTTTATACTATAAATAGGCTTCAAGCCTTGTCAAACCTTTTGAAAACCCAGGTTTATATCTAAAACAAAATTTATATACAAGCTCAAACTCAAACTCAAGTTTTAAATCTTTGATACACGTTTAGGTTTATTTAGTTAAAGCCTAACTCAACTTAGCATACTTCCATCTCTACTCTTCAACCAACACGTCAGCAGCAAGATTTACTTCCTGACCACACCATCGAACATGCACCTCCCAATCAAAAAATGTGTAATAACTAAAATAACAAGAAAATTATGGGGGTTATTAACTGTATCTAAAGAGAACCTTGTTTAAGAACGAGAAATAACAAGTTATTGGAAAATAAAATAATTGTGTAATAACTAAAATGTGAATGAGAAAAATAAGGTTGGCAAAAATAACGAAATAAATTATCTTATTTGAGAGTCATCCCATGAGAAATTTAACAAAACAACACTTAAAAATATTTAATTATATTTTATCATTTTTTATTTAAACTTAAGAGATAATAATATATAAATACTATTTGAATTTCAAAATCATAAATAAATGACTTTTTTAAAAACTTTAGTTGTTAATTGCAATACAAATTTAGTTAATCTCATTACTCTTATAAACAGCATGACTGATTTGATATTTTAAAATTCAAATCGTATTTATATGTCATTCTCTCTAAATTTTATCTAAAAGTATATTTTTCTCATATAATTTTACGTAAGATTTTGATTTGATATTTAAGTTTTATAAAGTGATTTTCAATTCCACCAGCCTTAATTTCAGAAATATAAAATGTTAATATTGAATTTTTAAGCGTTGAAAAAACACTATCAAATACTAATATATAACAAGTTTTATTTTTTTTCAAAAAACAACAAGAACTAATACAAAAATTATTATTTAAGGAGACCAATACGTACTCTTGGAGTTTGAGAGCCGTAATAACAGATTAAACTTAAAGATTTCATATTGAGGATGGCATGCATCCTATATACATGACACTTCTAATATTTTTCACATAAATTAATGAAAGTGTTAAATTTTATTAACTTTATCATAAAATTTAACAATTTTTTAACTCTACCCCTATTATATATATAATACCAAATAAAACATAAAGTCAACACATCAATAAATTGACGGTAAAATTATACATTCACATTAAAATTTTAATAAGATGTCTTATAAATAGAAAAAAAATCTTCTCATTCTATCTTATATATATATATATATATATGATAAGAGAAGTATACTTGTGTCTAAATTTTATTTGTGTCAGTAATAAATTTCTCATGTGTTAAAAAATATGTATTAAAGTGAAGAGATATAGCTAATTCGGTCGAGTCTTTGTGAACCACACGGCCCAACTTCGAGTTGGCATACCCAGAAAACAGAAAGTGAAGAGATATAATTGCGTAACTAGATTAGGTAAATACACAAATTGTGTGTTTATTTGTAACGCTGGAGATGCATAAGGATGTGGTGTGATACACGTGATTTGGCACTGTTTCAAAATACGGAAGCTGTTGAAAACTTGAAGGTCATTTAATTTTTATCCCTAACATTTTGTTAATTAAATTTCCCTATTTACTTACTTCCAACTTCTCCCATTTAATCTCTTCCCTTCTTCTTCGTACAAGCAACAAAAATAAATTAACAAATAGTCATTATTTATGCTCTTCTGTGGTTTTATACTCGTTCTTCTTCTTTTTTCCCCCAGCGGTTTTATACTTATTCGTTTCTTTTATGTAAATAATTATGTTAAAAAACAAAAATCTTATAATTTTGAATATAAATCACTTTATTCTTCCTCACAATTCTGAATATCGAATCTTTTTAATACTTTGATTTGATATTTTATATGAGCATTTATCTATTTTTTTAATTATTCTTGTAAGAAAGTCATTTCATTATACTTCCTTTGGTAATTTTTTTTATAAGAAACCGAAATTATGAGAAACTAGAGCTTATAAACTCTGACAGAAAATTTTATTCATGAATAAATAACATTTACGGTGCCTTATAATAAGACAAAACTTTGTTTTTTGTTTTCTAATTGTGGTTCATGAAAAAAGGACTGGATGGTGATACATCCTATTAAATATTATTGGCAGAGTTGTTTGTACAAATATTAAATTAACTAATGTAAGTAATTTTATTAAAGGTTGAGGGTCCTTTTTGCCATACAAGTTTTTGTAGAAGAACTATTATGTCACATAAGTTTTTTGGGTAATCTTGCTTTGAAAGTTTTAAAATGGGAGCAATTTACCCTGACCATTAACTTTGTTAATTTTGACCGTTAATTGATCAAATATGTTAAGTTGACAGTTCACGTATCATTCGGCTATTTTTTTGTTAAGGTGCAAATTTATTTCGAAAGTTTTAAATCTAACCTTGAATGACACATGAACTTTTAAGGCAAATTTATACCTTAAAAAAATAATTGGGATATATTTAGTCAACTAATAGTCAAAATTAACAGAGTTAACATTCAAGGTAAATCTACTCCCATTTTGAAACTTACAGGGTAAGTTGCCCTTCAAAAAACTTCCATAGCAAAATAGCTCCAAAGTGAAAACTTTTAAGACAAAAAACACCTTTAACCCTTTATTAATAATTAGGAGTTAAGTAAGGGTCTGGGAGCGCTCATTATTTTATTTCAAAAAATATTTTTTCAATCAATTTCTATTGAGGAGATAAAAGTATATATCTTTGTTTTTAAATTTATGATCATATTTGTTAAGTACAAAGATAAAAAAAATAAGTACTTTTGTGAATATGATTATTTTTTGGTTCTTATAAGGAGTGTAAATGTAAACTAACTTAGGCAAAGAAATGGGAAGAAATCAACAAGCTTAAGTTAAGATGGCAGAGGAGAACAAAGCTAAAATCCTATAAAACACCCTTGTGGGCAGAGGCGAAAATCATTTGTTCTCTAAGCCTTGATAGGAAGACCTCTAATCAAGTTAAAAAAAAAAAAAAAGAAATGGGAAGGAACATGTCTTTCTCCATTTGTTCCTTTTAATTTTATAAGAAAAAATTATCTTTTATACCAAAAAAAAAATAGAACTAGTTTTTTAAACAGCATAACACTAGCTGATACATTTAAAATGATCTCATATATACACAAATAGGAAACAAGTTTCATCCCAGTCTGATAGCCTCCGTATTTTATCATCATTCAGCAATCAAATCATAAATTTTCACAAATACACTTATTAAATATTCTCATCTCCCTTCCATTCTTTGTTTCTCAATAATTAAACACAACATAGGTGGTTTTGGAAAACCTATTAAGATGTCTTGTGAAAATGAACTAATTGAGTTACAAAATTTATATGAACACCAGCACGTAGTTGAGAGTGGGAAATATACCTTTCTCCATTGAATGTAATGAATTTATTGAGCTCATAGATATTAATATTATGTGATATTTTAACTAGAACGGTTGATTTCTTAAATCATTCCTTCACTCTTATTTTATTTTATTTTCATTTTTTATTATATTCATGCTACAAAAAATATTTCTTTGTTTGAATTGCAAGGGACTTGTTAAACAAAATATTTGTTTCCCCTTCAAACTTGCCTATTTTTTCAAAATAAATTTTTTTACTAATTTATCATTGTCATATTCTTTCCATGGTTATTTTAATTTTTGCCAATTTAGAATTTCATAAAATACTATATATTCTTCTAATATAATAAAAAAATTAAAAGATACGGTGCAATGTTTTTATTAACATTAGCATATGAAATAATTCTAACAATATCGACAAATATAAATACGATATAGATATTAATTTATATTAATATGTCAATGTATATGGTAATTTGTTAAAGGGTAATGTTGTCCCGAATATATTTTTAGGTTCAATGACTAAAGTGAAGCAATATTGTTCCACTCATTAAAAAAAGCTAATGTTAACCACTGAAAAATTGATGTTTGTTAGAATTATTAATGGTTGCTATATTTCAACATTATTTATTGGGCAATCTTGAACCTCAAAAAAATTCTTGGCAACTTTTGAGATAAATTTGCAAGTTGACTCTTTATTAAAAATTGTCATGCACATTAAGTCATTAACAAAATTCCTAAATGTATGAGTTAGAAATCTAATTCAGAAAAATTAAAAATTAAAAATTAAAAATAATTAAATAGTTATTTATAAAAAAAGTATGCTATTTTCCTAAAGTATCAGTTTTAACCGTTTATGTTAGATGCAATCTCTTGATAAAAAACCTCTTAATATCTTCATTTAATAAGGAGATTTTGTGAATAAAAAGTTATAAAGGATCGAAACAGAGATGATGAAACAAAAAAAAAATTAAGGAAGAATTGTAATTTAGTTCAATGAATGAACTTTACGATAAAATGATCTTTTAAAATCGCAAAATTACAAAAGAGTCTTAAAATTGTCAATACCTAACATAGAGTTGTTAATGACAACTTTATAACATGAAGTTGTCAATAACAACTCTATGATAGATATTGACAATTTTATGGGGCTTTTTTACAATTACGCAATTTTACATTGGACTTTTTTGCAAATACGCGATTTTGTGGAACCGTTTTGTTGTAAAATTCCTTTATTGGGACTAAATTGCAATTCTCCTAAAATTTAATTTTACTAATCCTTATATTTAAAACGTAAGTGATGGCCAAAATAAAATAAAATAACACAAAACAAAACAAAACAAAACGTTAATTGATGACCGGATGAAGTTGTGGTGGAGCCCACTCCCATGGCTTAGCATTTGGGACGGCAGTTATGATGAAAACAACGCAGTGTCGAGTACAAGCGGCTTCACTAGGTTATATATTGTAGAGTACTACTCTTCAGCATGATTTTAAAAATCGTTGCTATAAGGTAAACTATATGATCTAACCACACATATAATTTATTTTAAATAATTTTATTGTAGTTTTCTCGAGATCAATTTGCAAGCTGGTTGTAACCCAAGTTCTTAAACTTAAATCAGGCTGGTCGGTTTAGAAACTACTGAACTAGTGGTTAAACCGGTTTGATGGTCGGTCCCTTTTAAAAAAATTAATTTAATTAAATTTTAAAATTTTATATAAATAAATTTAAAATTTTCATTTACTCATTTATTTAGTCTTGATTTAACTCTTATTTGACTCATGTCTGATCTACTATCCTTTGATCTAATGCCCCAACTGATTTAGTGATTGGTTTGAATTTCACAACTCCTCCGCCTCCCAGGGGGATTTAATGACTGGTTTAGGTTTCATAACTTAGCAGTAACTCCTCCTCCTCCTAAAATCTCTTACATATTCACCGTGGACTATTAAAGAATTATTTCAAATAAGCTAATGCAATCCAACTCTCCTCCTCCTCCTCCTATGCAATCCAACTGTAATGTGTTGTCGTTTTCTCTTAATTTTTTTGTGGTCCAGATAAGTAATTTGTCAACAAGTTTTTAAGATTGTTTAAAAAAATGTATTCATTGCATATTTAATTTCTATCAAAATGCACTCTTGTATATGGTACAAAAGTAATTATATGAATAGCCGTAACTCCAAAAATACTCTATGTACACGTGGATGATGAACTTTTTTTTTCCCTGTAAGAGAATTTTGCTGAGGAAGTTAAATATTTAATTTAATAGAGAGTTTGATCTTAGATGAAAATTTAATAATTGAGAGAAGCTTCTGGGATATGGATGCATTCAATTATGCATTTATCTTTGATATCTGTAACATTGAAGATGTTGAAATTAACAGACACAATAAATTTCAAGGTTGAAACTAGACGCGTTCTTATCAGTGAGAATTTATTCTGATAATTATGGTTTGCGTTATAGTGCATAAAGCAGGCCAGTAGGAAATTAATTTGGAAACAGTAGAATAAAAATATTTGAGTAATAATCAGCCACCTAAAAAAAACAAGAAGCAATGCAGGTCCATTGTTTCATGGTAACTCTATAATATATAAATGCTAGACCATATCAAATTATAAGAGACAACTGTCACCATTCATCCATAAAAAATGTCTTGTGCTTTGAATTTTTTTTTCTATTTTACCCTTATTTAATATCAATGGATTAATGCTTGTGTTTGCCATAAAATTATCATTCTTTAGGAGAGTATGGGGTAGGGGGAGAGAGTGGTAGACTTTAATAAGGGTATTTTCTTTTTCATTCCATATCTCTTCATTAATAAGGATATTTTTGTAAAAATGAATAAAAATTTTGGTATATTTTTGTTCTTAACTGCTACTTTAAACCAAAAGATTCAGTTTATTATAATTGAGTACAGATGGAGTAGTTTCTAATAAGAGTTTTGATAGTAAATAATTTGCTAATATAAATTTAATGTTCAATATTATTTTCTTACATGTTCCAATATACTACTAAACCTTTCCCTAAATATTTAACTAATTTATGGAGATCTTTTTTTTTTGCCCGAACTAATTTATGGAGATTAATAAAGTTAACCAAGTTAGTTATTTATAAAACTAGTATATAACCCATGCGATGCAAGGGTTATGAGCAGCAAAGTATATAAATACGCAAGATAATGCGGAGTATAGAATCATTGTGTTCCATCAAATGTTAAAGTCATCAATTAATAACATTACAAAACACCTCTCCGTAAACAACATTTGCCATTTTATTTGTTGGGATGCCGTCCTTGTCCATAATTAGGGTCTTTAGGCCCTCTCGTCGCCATACACAGGACACAGCTTCATAACAATTGTCAATGAGTAAACACAGAGTGTGGACGGAATAAACCCATGTTACGCAAACTTTGGCCTTGACTGTTGTTGATTGTCATGGCAAATGAGAGTATTATGAGAACTGTCGTTTGCAAAGTGAAAATGTCAATGTTGGGTCAGAATTGAGAGTCATGGAAATAAGCATTGTTTGACCATACAATAAAAAAAATCACACATATTTGTAACGTTTAAAATGTAAGACTTGTAACGATTTTAACCGCTACAAATAACATTAGTAGCGGTTTACAGAACTGCTACTAAATCATATGTTGGAAATCGTTTTGTAGCGGTTTTAAGAAACAGTTACTCATTACCAAAAAACTGCTACTAATTTGTAGCGGTTTCTTCGAACCGCTGTAAAGTCTAAAACTTTGTAGCGATTAGTAAACCGCTACAAAGAAAAAAAAATTTGTAAGAAAAAAATTTTATTGGGAAGAATTAGTAAAATTTTGACGGAAAAAATTTGAAATTTCGGATGAAAGTTTGTAGCGGTTTTAAAACCGCTATAAATGTCAAAAATTTAGCGGGATTTAAGAAAAATTTAAATTTTAAAGCGAAAATAATAGTAGCGGTTTTTATAAAAAAACCACTACTAACATATAATTTTTTTTTGAAAGAGCACGCAAAAATGAATATTTTGTAGCGGTTTTAAACCGCTACATCAAAAAGAGGACAAATGAAAAAAAATGTTTCAACTTTTTGCCAATTGAGATAAATATAATATTTTAATTTCGTGTTTAATAATAAATTTGAATGTGAATAAAAAATATTAATATAGTGAAAATGATATAAATTATTATGAGAATATAAATAATCTTAATTTATTGTAGTTAATATAAAAATTAATTGTTAGAAGAGTATAAAGAG
>JBAGKO010000004.1:6605411-6618325 GCA_037177275.1 Acacia concinna | reverse complement strand
TGGCACTCACTAATGGATTTTGGCTCATGATCCTCATTATCATTCATTAAAGCATATGCTATATTATAATCAAATATATCGTCAACGTTGGCTTCATTCCAACCACATCATATTCATAATTTATTGAGATCTCATTCTTTTCACACATTTTAGGTACCCGGATCTCTTTTGGGACTACTACATTCTCTTCTGGAGATAATAAGTCTTCAGGAGTTAGCTCTTCTAGAGCTACTAACTCTCTTGATTATCCTTTATATGACCATCTATATTCTTGGCTCCTTTTCTCTTTTGAGGATTTTTTACATTTAAAACGATAGGCCTTCCACGCTTCAGGTGTGCTTTAGATTCATTTACAATAGGTTGTCCTTCGGGGACATAAATTCTGATAGGAGCATAAGTAGTTGGGACATGTGACTTTGTCACTTTTTTGGGGTTAGCAAATGCTTTTGGCATTTAATTAGCTTAGCACTACAAATGAATTATCTTTTGAACTTCTAGTTCATATTGTTTTGTATGAAGATCACTATGGGCCAATGATAATTCATTCTAGCTAATCTCTTTTACCCAGCATCATCAAGACATATTTTCTTGATGTGATAATCATGATAATATGCTCTTAATCTAATCAATTGAGTAAGCAATCTCACAAACTTTAGGTTGCAAGAAGGTAACAAGCAAACATGTGACCATTTAGATGATGCATAAATTAAAACCATATGGTAACTAAATGATCTATATAGTGGGTGTGATGCCTCACAAATATATCTGATCTGACACAATATTTATATGGTTTTTTGGGGTATTTTACATCTTAATTGCACACATGTACCATCAAATTGCATGATATTAATAGTTTATGGATTGAATGTCTCAATGTTGCATTTTGATGATTTACGAGAAAAAATATTCTTTATTTAATATTATTTATATTATTCTTTACTTACCTTGGCAAAGGTACATTATTTTATGTTTTCAGGCAAGTAAAGGAGGAACTAGAGCCCAAATTAGAGCAAAGATGGAGACATTGGAGCTTGAAGGCCCAAGATGTTTAGAAGTGCTTATCTACCACTGAAGTCGCGACCCAAAATATTTCATGTTGTGACCTGTGAAGAATAAATGAAGCTGTGCGTTTTGGACCAAAGGCAGGCCCAGAGGGAATTACTTGAGTCCACGTCGTGACGTGAAGACTTTTATGTCGCGACCTGAGACCGTTGATAGAAACTCTGCGTTTTGAATTAGGGTTAGAGATTAGCAATAAATAATGGGGATTGCTGCACGATTAAGAACGGAAATTACTTATGAGATTTCATAGTAAGCAGCCTGAAACCCTAGCCTTCCATATTTTCTCAATTTCCAAACCCTAGATCATAACCCTAGCCTCCATCTATCCAAAATTCCACCATACTAACCTAAATCCTCACCAAACCCTACCTTGCATCTCATGGAGTCAAAGACGGAACGCGATAGTGGGATGTTCGAAGCTATGAGAGGCTAAATCCCTTAGCCTCTCAGTGATGGATTGAAGTTGGAGCTTACGGTTAAACCAGGGGAGTTCATGAATTTAATTTAGATTCTCTTCATCTTGATATTCTCCTAGATCTATGAAATTTGTGGATCATGTAATTCATGGTTATCATTGTAACTATGAGATCTGAATATTTGCTAAAGGTTAATGTATGATTTTTTATTTATAATTTTGTCCAAGTTTTCGAGACAATTATGTGTGTTGGATATTTGCACGATCGTATGAATTTTCCCCTCACGTGTAATTCTTGGATTGTCAATTGACAATTTGAAAATATAATCATGCATCATTCTAAGAGCACTCTAAGAGAACCTAAAAGCGTTTTAATTGAGAATTGATTTACCTGGGATTCTAGAAGGTTTATCTAATTAAAACGTGGGACCTAAGTGATTGCTTAGGGTTTTTAATAAGACTCTTAGAGAACTAAATTGAACCCCATTATCTTTAGAGAGCGATGAAATCTAACTATCCATTATCATGAGATTATATTTATCATTAGAATTTAAGTAAGTAATTTATTTTCCAAAACCCTAAAAATCCAAAAAGAATTAGTTTAGTTATTTGCACCACAAAACCCCCTTAATTAACTAACTAATTAGTTTAGTTAATAATTAGTAAATTACTTAAGAATGCCAAATAATAGCTTCTTGAGAAAATAACAATTGGTTGTGCTCTATACTGCATGTTTGGTGCAATCATCTGACTGTCGAAACAGGCGACAATTTTCGATCCGATCAACCATTAAATGACACCATAAGCTAAAACGTTTTGGGAGTAGCTACGTTTTGATATATTTTCACTTTTTTTGGGATTCAAGCACAATCAAAGAAGGAGAGAGGGATTTTGGAAATCAAGGATAAACCTTTAGACCGTGAGTTGAGGAAAAGAAAATATCTAAAGATTCGGCAGATCGTGATGGTCGAACCATATGCAATCTAAATTTGGATTTGGATTTTGCTTTGAAGATTGTGATGGTCGAACCATATATGATAGAGATCATGATAGTGAAACTTTTCAGCTCATGGTATCATTTAATGGTCAAACTTAACATTAACTAATAGTCAAGATAAATTTGTCAGGGCAAAAAATGGTCTTCAAAAAACTTCCGGATATTTAACCCTCCTATTTGATTACTTCTAGATACCCAACACTCCTAAATAGTTACTTCCATAATAAAAATGGTCATTTACCTAAAGTTATTTACCAAATACCAAGACATTGTAAGGGAAGTCATTCAAATGCGATTCTCAAAACCATGAAACATTTTTTTACCCTCAGGAACGAGCTTCCCAACACTGTTTCTTTTAAAAATACACACACACACACCAAAGGAGGCGAGCTACTCCTACCACCTATCTAACGCTCTCTGTCCTTTTGCAAGGCTACCCGGCCCGCTCCTCTATACCTTATCAAGCTTTGGGTTGAACTGTTGAAGAGTTGTACTCTTTCCAATCCACGATATAAACCACTTCCCATGTGAAATAAAAAATTATAGTAAATTATTTAATATCTCATAAAATGTAAATTTTTAATTTTATTTTTCTTAAAAAATATGTTTAATCGCACTGAGAATATTATCTTAGAGAGATGGAAATATAAAGAGTAGGTAAAGTTAGAAAATGAATATTAATCATAGCGGTAAAACAGAAAAAAAAAAGTATTAATTAAACTAGAAATGACTTAATTTTAGATCATGACTTCCTTTTAAAAGTGTCATCTATTGTAGATCAGATGAAGTAGTACTGACATGTATATCTTATTAAGCTACCAACCTTTTTTCAGAAAAATAATATTATAGTATTATATATTTAGATATTAATATGGGTTAAGGTGTCAATTTGTCCTAACAGATTTTATTGAGGAGCAATGTTTCCCTATAATTTTTTCGGTTCAATTTCACTAAACGTGACAATATTGCCACATACCGTTAAAAAACTAGCGTTGACTGTTAACAAGTTAACTTTGACGGTTAACTTTTAATTGTGCAACAATACTACGTTTAAAAGCATCTAGCACGAAATTGAATCTAAACAAAAACTTGAAAGCTTACTTCTCAACAAAAACTTTCTGAACAAGTTTGAACATTAACTCTATTAATATTAATATATTTAATATATATCCTATATCTTATTAAGCTATTGGATAAAGGGCGGCAGTGCTAATGTGTCGCAAGAAGGGTTACTTGAACCGCTGCTTTTATAAAGTAAGAGATATCTCAATCTATTTTATTTCAAAAATTTATAAATTTCCTTCACACTATTCCTATTTTGCGTGTATATTAGAGAGGTCTTTGTAACATCTCAATTTGTATTCAACAAAATATTTTTTGAGCATATATTAAGATAAAAAGAATAACATGGTGAATTTTTGAGTGAAGGAAGACGTCAAAAATAGTTTCTAAATAATTATTGTGATTTTAGCTAACTTAGGCTAAAATTAATTATAAAAAATAGCAAGAGGCCTCAAATATGGGAAACAAACTTTGAGGCAAAGGGGATATTTTAAAAATGATTTCATGCCCTAAAAGTAGAAACTTCTTGTAAAAGTATATTTTACGAGCAATCGGTTTAAGACGAAGGCACTTTTATAGAAATTATGGAGAAAAGAGTCTTGAATGAAACTGAAGGCATTAGATATGAGAAGAATGAGTTTTAAATGGGATTCAAATAATTTTATTGGTTAAAAATTAATTCAAGAATTATTTATGAAAAATAATTCAAAAAGGTGCACAAAAATTATTTATGGTAAAAAGAAAATTACCATAGTAAAACGTAATGGTACAATAGTAAATTGTGGCACTTACAGGGATAAAAAAGGAAGATTAAAATTGATCTTGAAGATGAGATTGGAAAAGCAAAATGGATGGCCAAGATTTGATCTTGAAAAGTAAGATAATTATTGTAAAAGAACAAAGATGGCTAAATATGATTGGTTGAAATTAATCTTATTATTAAATATAATTAAGGCATCTGCAAGAAGCCATCTTAAGACCACTTGATGGCTGCCAAGAGGGCTCAAAATTTTGGCCAAGGCAGATCCAAAAGAGAGAAAGAGAGCTTGGGAGCAAAGGGAGAGACAAGGAGTAAGAGGAAGTGATCAACAAGCCTGACCCATGACTTAAATAGGTTTAAAAAGGCTAGCCCAACAGGCTTAACCCGCTTTCCTAGCTCTTAATAACTGCATAACAATATGTTATATTATTAAATTCAATTTAATTTAATAGTTTAATGAAATTAAATTACTTTCATATAAACTTACCATTTTTACTTGTTTTTTTAAAACATTTTAATGATTTTTAAAAGTTTAGGCATAAATTTGGGAATGGATTGGTTTTCAGTTACTAGTTCTTTGATTGAACCAGTCAAAGCGATCCATTTTACAATGCTTAATACTCCCTCCGGTCTTAATTATAAGAACCTTTTGGAGAATCTTAGGAAAGTCCTAAAAAAGCTAATTACATTACTTAATCATATCATATATTCTGTTTTATTATATTATACATTAGTTCATAAGTTAAACAACATAATTGAAAGAAAAATGATAAATTTTAATATCTTAAAATAATATAATTAGCTTTCTTAAGACTTTCCTAGAATTCTCCAAAAGATTCTTATAATTAGGACCAGAGGGAGTATGACTCAAATGCCACTATATAGAATAATCAAGCCTTGAGGGGTTTTCAAAGTCAACAGTCAATTATAAGTATAACAAGTATAAGGATTCATCTCAGCCTCTAGAAACTGCACAAGGACCTAACTGTTCTATTGTTCTACGAGTATTACAGCATCAAACGGAGGTCACATAATTTAATCTTCAACTATGAGGCAAATACAATCAAGGAAGAAGAAAATATTACTTTTCCTTACCAATAAATGTTAATCCAATTGGTAAAGAGTAAACTCATAATTCATAAAGTCCTAAATCTAAATCCCACTGTTAATAATGTAAAAACTTTGTCAGTGGCTTGCTTGTAAATATCTTTATAAGTGTTATTTGAGCTAGGAGGCAATGCCCTAACTTAGTAAGCCTCTAACCCCAACTCATTTAAAATTTTTTTATAAAAAATATATATTAATTTTCCTTTCTTTGCCAACAGAAAATATTACATGTTTGAACCTGAAAGACAATGCTTTTATATGTCAGGAACGTTGCAGTTCACAGCAACCAATTAGAACATATTATGGAACAAGATAAGTGTATCATTCTGCAGTCAGATTTAAATGGAAGAAGAGATACAATTTTCAGTGTCTGCTATCAGATTCTATTACCCTGAAAAAAACACAAAAAGTGCGCAATTTCTACAACTCAGTATTATTATTGACTTCCTAAGAAACAGTTTGTCCAAGTGTTTTCTGCCAGATTGATCAGCTAAAAAGTGAAACCATAAAAGAATGTAGATAGCCATAAATTAACAGGGCAAGCCAAGAACAGAGCAAGTTTTTTATACAGGAAAACCAGACCATCTTGTAAAACTTGTGATATCATTCCCTTCAGAAACTGCCATTCCTATTGCTCCTCCTCTTCTTCCATCACCAACACCTCTATAATACAACCTCCAACCATAACCCGCATCAGAATCCACTGGAACCAGATATGGAGATCCAACTCCTTCATCGTCCCAAGAACCTTTCTCTGCCGGCTTTAGAATCGCTTTGTCTTGAAGCCTCACCCATTGCTTCAATCCATCAGGAGACACGGCTATACCAATACTCCTCTTTCCATCAGCAGCAACACCTTCATATGCCATCAAATAGTTCCCATCCCTCCTGTTTATTGCTACACAAGCATTCATCCCTCCCAATTCATCGAAAGAACCAGGTTCCCCTCCTTCCATTATCTTCCCTAACTTCAGCCACCTGATTCCATCCCTTGACCTGGCAATTCCAATAGCGAAGTGCCTTTTGTCCACATCAAATGAATGGTAATACATCCTAAGGTCACCATTTCCATGGTAAACCACCTGTGGAGAAGAAATAAACAAAGAATCCCATTTCCCCTCAGACCCAACATCAAACAAGGCTCCACTGTGATGAGGCCCTTCAATTCTTGCCCAATGCCTCCCATCTTGGCTTATACACAAACCTGGCAAGGACTTGAAGATTCCCCCACTTGTTTTATTTTGTTGATTTTCCACATTACTACTATTAGTGAAATACCTATCTGGTTTTTCCAAAAAGAATTCCAGAGAATTATTATCAAAGAACTCGATTTTCTCAGAGCTATATCCAGTGTAGTAAAGCCAATAGACAGGGTTAGATGATCTAACCCGTGTACTAGACATTACCAATACCTCAGAAGGCCTAATGCCTTCTGTATCAAATGACCACCAATCTTTACCACAATTCATCACTATACCCACTTTTGAATTCGATTCAGCTGGTCCTATCCCTCTCTCCCAATGAACCCCATTGCTAGAAATCGCTAATCCAATACATTCAGAAGATGGGTTCTCGTTAGACTTACCATAATACCACATGTGCCACCTCTCTTCTTCATCACTAAGAAACCTCTTCACCACCGGCCCTCCGATATCTGCACTATCCCACGAATCTAAAGAACCCAAATCAAACACTAATCCTGTAAATGAACAAGATGATTGCGAGGAAGGAGAAGAAACCGCTTCGCTTTTGCCAGATTCCGATTCCGACGTCTTCTCGTACTCTGAAACAGAATCGGGATCAGCGACGGATTCACTATCAGTCTCGCTGTTTGTCTTAGTATTTGGTTTTCTCGAGCAATGAGGGAAGAGACGAGCTCTGGTTTTGACGCATGAATTGGATGAATACAGTGTAACCCTTTTGGGCTTCGTCGATACCCACCTCGATATCAGAGAAGACGGGTTCCTCAATCTTTGAAAATTCGAAACTGGGATGGCATTGCAAGACCGGAGTGCGTCCATTGCCGTAGAATGACGAGTTCTTGTGAACCAGCAATTGAATGGTAAATCTTGAAAAGGGATTTTCGATGTGGACAAAAAGAATTCTGTGGCGCAAGTTCAAGCTTGAAAGAAGGCAATGAATTGCAAAGAAGCGACGAGTGTGTTTTAATAAATTACACCTTGCAGTTGCCATTTTCACGTTCGTCTGCTTTTTTAAAGGTAAAGTTTTTGCTTTTGGGTCTTCTTGGCAGAAACTGAATAAAATTCATCAAATTTTGGCAAGAAAAAATCAAAGGGAAAATCTTTAAAAAATACCATATAAATTCCCAAAAGACATTTCAGTGCTTCAAAATCATAAAATCTCAGTTCAGACTTGTGGTAGGAAATTGGGATTTGAGAATGTGCCAAAAAGACCATGATGCCCACACTTAATGCTAATAAGAAGAGAGGCAGTGAGGGTCACATGTGGCTGGGGAAAAAACTAACAGAATGAAGCAAAAACAAAGACAGCAACGAAGGTGGAGGTTAAAGATACTTGGGTGTCTTTTTTTAGTATGTTTCTTGACTGAAATGTTTTTCTTCTCTAATCATTTCACCTTGATGGGTCAATGTGCCATCATCTTGCTAGTAGGGTTTAAATTTTTTGGGTTTTAGTGGTATGGGTTAGGGGGTCTGAAGTAGCAATGGAGACAAGCATGTGAGAATGAAGTAATGTCATAATCTTGATGCTTGTGTTGTTTATTGGGAAAATTGCGTTTTGGTCCTAGCCAACAGAATTTACGACAAAACGGTCTCACGAAATCGCGTAATTGCAAAAAAGTCCTGTAACATTAATTTTAGAATAAAAAATTATTTTCTCTCTCTCCCCTCTAACATGACACGACTGACGCATCAGTCTCTCTCTCTCCCTCTCTCCCCACGTTGACAACTTCATATGCCTCGATTGACAACTTAGGGTGTTTCTATTGACAACTATACCTCACAACTGTAACATTAAGTTGTCAATGCTAGCACCCTGAGTTGTCAATGGAAACACCCTAAGTTGTCAATCGGGCACATGAAGTTGTCAATGGGAGGAGAGAGAGAGTGAGCTATAGTTGTCAATGGTAACACCCTGAGTTGTCAATAGAAACACCTTAAGTTGTTAATGGGGAGAGGGGGGAGAGAGAGTATGACTGACGCATTTGATGCATCAGTCAGTCAGTGTCCCTGATATGACACAATTCTTATATGGTTTTATGGGGTACTTTACAGATTGATAGCACACATTTACTATCAAAGTGCATGATATTTGTATTATGAGGATTAAATGTCTCAATATTGCATTTTGATGAATTATGGGCTAAAATTGGTTATTTTCATATGATTTGTTTAATTCTCCACTTGTCTGGGCAAGGCTACTTTGATCTATGTTTTCAGGCAAGTGAAGGAGGAACTGAAGTTAGACCCTAAGATGGAGACACTGGAGCTAGAAGTCCCAAAACCCTGGAGTGCTAATCTGCCAACCAAGGTCACAACCCAAACCTTCATATGTCGCTACCTGAAGACTTAATTGAAACTGTGCGTTTTGGACTCAAGCTAGTCCTAGAAGGATTAACCTGAAGAGCAAGTCGCGACATGTAGACATGCAGGTCGCGACCTGAGCTTGTGATATGAAGAAATATTGGATTTGATTAGATTTAATTAGGGTTTGCAATTATTATATATTTTGGGATGTTAACCCACGATTAGGTATGGTAATTATCTCTGAGGTCTCAGAGTAATCAGCCTGAAACCCTAGATTTAATTATTTTCTCAATTCCCAAACATTATATTGAAACCGTAGCCTCCATCTACCCTAATCCTCATCAATTCCCTTATGTGTCTTATGGATTTGAAAGCTGAACATGGTAGCTGGATGCTTGAAGCCATGAGAGGCTAAGCCTTTAGCCTCTCGGTGATGGATTGGAAGGTTGGAGCTTACGTATTAACCAGGGGAGTTCTCAATTTCTAATTTAGATCTTTCGAATTCTTTTCATCTTCTATGAATTCTCCTAGGTCTAGGTAGATGTGATTGGGATGTTTTGAATTTCATGGTTGTGGTTGTGATCTGCAAAGATCTGAATTTTATGCCAAAGTTGATGTACGATTTGATTATTAATATTTATATGAGTTTGAGACTTATTTATGTGTGTTTGGAGTTTATGCGGTTGTATGAATTGATCTCACACGTAATTTTAGGATTAGCGGTCGCTAATTCAAGAACCCTATCATGCATCATACTTAAGAGCACTCTAAGAGAACGTAAATCGAATTAATTGATAATTAATTTACCTAGGGTCCTAAGCAAGTCTTTATTGATTAAATCGTTGACCTAAGCGGTAGCTTAAGGTTTTTTCCAAAAGACACTTAGAGAATTGAATTAACCCTAATATCTTGAGATAGCAATGAAAACCTAATAATTCATTATTGAGAGACTAGTAATCACCATTAGATTTAATTAATTAGTTTATTTTCCTAAACCCTAAAAAAATACCAAAAAATTAGATAATTAGATTATTAGAATTAGTTTAATTACTTAGCACCTAGAAAACCCCCTAGTTTGTTTAGATAGTAATTAGGAAAATTGCTTATGAATTCCATACAATAGCTCCCTGAGAGAAGAACGATAGGTTGCCTCTATACTATATTTAGGTGCAATCAATATGACGAGCAAAACAGGTGACAGTTTCGGCACTCGATCAAAAGGATTAGAAGACTCATGTATGGTAGGCACTAATTGAGGATCTAAGGTAGTTGTAGAGGGAATGGGGACTAGATTCGAAGATGAAGTAATTATTGAAGGATTATGAATATGAGCAGCATCATTATTATCCAAAGCATAAGTGGTTGACACATGTGCCAAAGATGGTGTGACAACCACAAGATAAAACAAGAGAGTATCAAGACCTGTGTCAGGATTAGAGGACAAAGAGGACTTAGGAGTCAAAAAATGAAGAAGACTCATGAAAGGTCACATATGTAGACACAAGATAACACTGAAGTTTAGAAGAATAACAACGATAACCTTTCTGAACTCGAGGAATACCGTAGGAAGACACATTTTAATTCAAGTTTACTGACATTTGAACGAATATCCTAAACCAAAAAAAAGCCAAACGGAGCAACCCAAAACAACTCAGAGGTGGGAAACAAAATGTAATATGGGATACTACCACCAAAAACAAAAGATGGCATACCATTAATGAGAAAACTGTCGTGGAAACAGTATCAACCCAAAAAGATTTAGGAACTTTCATTTGGAACATTAATGCCAGGCAACTTCTAACAAGTGACAGTTCTTTCTTTTATCGACACCATTTTGAATAGGTGTATCTACACAAGAGGATTGGTGAATGATGCCATTTTAGTGTATGTATGTGCCAAATTGAGCAAAAAATATTCTTTTACAATATCGCTTCTCAAGATTTTGACAGGAATGTCAAACTGAATTTTAACTTCAACATATAAAGTACAAAAATGAGTGAATGATTAATAATGACTTTTCATTATAAATAACAAAGTAATATGGGAAAAATCATCAAAGAAAGTGACAAAATAACGAAAACCAATTTGTGACTCAACTGGACACTGAATTCAAACATCATAATGAACTAACTCAAAAGGGGGCACAACACATTTATTAACTCGAGGTGCCAGAAAAATACATTGATGCTTAGTAAATTATCACAATTCACACTCTAAAGATGACGCAAAAGAAATTAGGAATACAACTTCTTCAAAGACAACAAAGACAAATGACTCAGATGACAGTGGATTTCAAAAGGGGACAGAATGCCAAAATAAGCAACTGAATGTGGTACTTGATTAGCAAGAAGATAATGGCTACCAGATTCATAACTCCTACCAATAATTTGCTTCATCGATAGATCTTGAATTAGACAATGGTTAGGGTAAAATGAGATAAAACAATTCAAAGAGCATGTGAATTCACTAGGAGATAAGAGATTGAAAGCAAGATCAAAAACATAAAACACAAACATTAAGGAAATAGACGGTGTAGGATTAACAGTACCAACCCCAATAACAGGAGTAGGGGAACCATTAGCTATAAAAATGTAGATGAATTGGCAAAAAATGCGTACGATGAAAATAAATAATGGTTACCTATTATATGATCGATAAAGCCAGGATCAAGGATCCACTTCAAAGAAAAAGTGGCAAGACAAAAATTGGTGTTACTTATAACATCTTCTATGTCCCTTACCTTACCTTACAATGGCCCTTGGAACCACTGACGTGTCCGAATGTCGAAATAGAGAAATTAAAATTTTTGACACAGACAAAATAGATAAACAACTTTTTCTTATTAACAAAGGCACAAAACCATAATCAATAGAATACATTGATCATATTGTACATGATTACATGCCAAGAAACAAAAAATATAACTCTATCTCTTAGCCCGTTCCCTTGTCCTTCCTCTCTCCGTACTTTTACCTACATTGTGGAGCAAAATCATAACCAAAAACCATATAATGCAATGCATGTCTTGCTATAAGTAATGCTCATACTTTACCTCTAGTGCCCTCTCTCTTGGCAAATACTGTGTACCAGGAGCCTGCACGTGACTCGACTCAACTCAAATTCATACAGCCAAGGCATAAACAGGGAGTCATGCCTCTTATGCATACAGGCTAACATAAACCAGAACACAGCATACAAGCATATAACAAACAGCAGACAACACAAAGCAATAAAGCCAAGAGTAGATATTCTTGCTACCTTATACTCCTCACATGGTATACGGGCTCTGTTTCGCTGTTTCTGGCACTGCTGGATTACTGTCATGCCTTTCTGTTACATCTATATAGATTGTAATAAATCTTGTTACCATATGACCCTACCGATATACTATCACCCTTTCTTTCTTGTATCCCCCTAAGGTCCTGGTTCTCTACTACCTGGACCGGGTCCTTTCCCTTCATGTACTGTATCCATCCCCTACTGGTATCCCTCTGCTGACCACCCTGTGCAGCTCGGGTCCTTTGTTGCTAGCTCGTCCCCACTACCCTGACCGGGATAGTTGAGTAGCATCTCCCCTTATATGTGCCCACTAGACCTCTCGACAGTTGGGTAGCATCTTGATCGGACCGAGATTTTTTGCTTTTCCGGTATATCAGAATTATTGCACCACATAAATGTAGTATAGGGGCAACTAATAGTTCTTCTTAAGGAGCGCTAATTGGAATTTCTAAGAAACTAATTTTCAAACGAAACAAAGTGATTTTGGTAAAATAGGGGTTTTGTGGTGCAAATAAATAAAGAAAATAAAAAGGAAAATCTTTTTGGTATTTTTGGTTTTGAAAGATGGTTTTGATAAGAAAAGATCGTATGATAGACTAGTCTCTCGATGATGGTCGCTCGGCTATCCTCGCTCTCTCAAAAGATAATGGGAGTTTTTGAAATCTCTAAGTTTTGATTAAAAACCCCAAGCAATCACTTGGGTCCAATGGTTTAATTAATGAAAAC
>JBAGKO010000004.1:6569878-6589419 GCA_037177275.1 Acacia concinna | reverse complement strand
GACCTACCCGGCATGAATCCAAATTGGTTTTCGTAAATACTAGTCTCCATCCTCAACCTGTGCTCAATCACCTTTTCTCACAATTTCATCGTATGACTCATAAGTTTTATTCCCCTGTAGTTTGCAAAAATAAGATTGAAAAAAAAAACTGTCACCTTTGTCATTGTGAAAGAAAAAGCGTGCAATACTAAATTATATACTTAATATTGTTAATTTTTTTGGAAAGATTAATGAAACAAAATAAATTATTTAATTATATCATATATATTTATATATATATATATATGTATATTGTATATTATTAGATTATATTATTTTATATATCATAAAAATTAGTGTTAAAAATGATTTAATCCAGGAAAAAAGTTAAATATATACCCTCAAAACTTCAAAAATCCTGAAAGATAACTCGAATTTGGTAAATGACAAATGAAGAGCAGAGAACTTATGTGAAATACCAAAATTGTTAGCATTAACTAAAACTGAACATTGAGTTTTAATCATATGTAGTTATTGCCTATTCAATTACAGTCATTGCCAACAATTTTAATATTATATATAAGTCATCTTCTCCTCATTTGTCTTTTACCAAATTCAAATAATCTTTTAGGATTTTTGAAGTTTTAAGGGTATTTATTTATTTTTTTCCCTTTAATCTAACTTCTATATCTTTTTTTACTAAAAGTCATTTGAGTGTGTATTTTTTTTGTAAATATTTAATTAACATTAAATATCAAATGAAAACCAGTTATGGCTCAAACAGTCATAGTGGCATAGTGGGACATGACTGAAGTGAGCCTTGCAATGTGGCATGAATACAAGAAAAGGATAAAATATCTATAATATCAAATAATTGACGTAAAAGTGCTATATCCCTCATAATGTTTGATGAATCTTTCTATTTAGAAATAGTTTTACGGATTTTAAAATAAATATGTGGGAAGAGTTTTGTCTGAAATTACGTAAATCTAAATTTAAAATTTAGGATTTTCTAACTAGGAGCGTGTGGTAGAGCGTGTGGGCTCTTCCACCCTTAACTTTAGTCACAGGTTCAATCTCTGATTTTGGGTATAGAGCAAAATTAAATTTCTTGGCCAGCTGTCTTTTTTACCGAGGAACCATAATAAATAGAGGATTAGTCCTTGACCTACCGGGTGAGGGAAACCTTTCAAAAGAAAAAAAAAAACTTGGGTTTCCCTTACAAACCTGCAAACCATTTCTTTCTGATTGAAATAAAATGGGATAACTATGTAAGTGTCGTATTTAACAACTAAGCAGAGGGAGTACATTATTGTCAGCTATGTTAATAGATGGGCGTGACCAAGATAAATATTCTTATCCAGTTAGTTATCCACAACTCGCAAGAAATATCAACGAATTCGCGCCATTCAGACACTGAAGCTGAATCAAAAACCAAGCAAAAGATCAATGGCTTCTTCCATTTTCTCTGTACTTCAAGGCTCTGCTTTACATTCTTCTTCTACATCCCACAAAATCAGCTCCTTCACCTTTCCGATGCCACGCAAAAGCCCGCTTGTTCACCTCAGAAAACCTCCCTCCGCCAAGTCTCTTGCTTCTGTTGAAATCGATACATCATTGTCGCCAGAGATTCGGACATTCTGGCAGTGGCTATGGGAAGAAGGGGTCATCTCTTCGAAGACGCCGGTGGAGCCCGGGGTGGTGCCGGAAGGTCTCGGACTTCTTGCCAGGAGAGACATTTCGCGAAACGAGGTCGTTTTGCAGGTGCCCAAGAGATTATGGATAAACCCCGATGCGGTGGCGGCTTCAGAGATTGGGAACGTGTGTAGCGTATTGAAGCCTTGGGTTTCAGTTGCTCTGTTCTTGATCAGAGAGAGATCGAGGGATGAGTCTGTTTGGAAGCATTACTTCAAAATTCTCCCAGAGGTCACTGATTCGACAATATATTGGTGGGCTTTGTTTGTTTTGTTTTTGGTATTGACACAGTTCTTTGAGTTTAGGCCTTTGAATGGAATTGAGTTGATGGAGTTTGTAGTTCTAAGCGTTTTGTTTTGCTTATTCCAGTGCAGGTCAGAGGAGGAGCTCTCTGAGCTTCAAGGTTAGTGATTAGTGAAGTCGCATTTTCTAATGCCATTTCTTTGTCTTTGTAATCTGTACTTGTGAATTTAGAGCATTATACTCCTCGCTTTAATGAAAATTGGTTCATATTTGTCATGTAGTGAGAGTTTGGAAATGGTTTCCATACTGTTATTAGAATATGCCTTTAAGATTCAAAAAGAAGTACAACGAGAAAAGAAGTAGGAAGGATACCAATGTGTCCCACATTAAATAGGTAGGGCATTAAATTAAAGATATATAAAAGGTGAGCTATGTCATATCAATTGGCTTTAAATCATTTTGATAGAAAGGCAACCTCAGGCTATGCTATACGTACATCCGTGTTTTTCTCATAAAATTTCTACTCAATGTTCCAACATACTGTTGTGTAACCTTATTGGTATAATATATGCAGGCACTCAACTTCTGAATACAACACTAGCCATAAAAGAATACGTGGAAAATGAGTTTCTAAAACTGGAAGAAGAAATCATACTCCCTAATAAGAAGCTTTTCCCTTCTCCTATCACTCTGGATGACTTCTTCTGGGCATTTGGAATTCTCAGATCAAGGGCTTTCTCTCGGCTTCGCAATGAGAATTTAGTGGTGATTCCACTTGCGGACTTGGTAAGGGTCATTTCTTCCTCTCTTTTGTCCGGCAGTTAAGGACATCAACAACATTACTGGTAGAAAGAAGAGATAGAAACATATTGTTATGAACTTATGATCCTTAGTGTTCAGTGTTGAGAAGAGGAAGCAATGCTCAATGGTTTTTTTTTTTTTTAATTCCAATGAACACATCTGTTAGGTATCTTTGTGGTCACCATAATTATTAGGGAAAAATGATAATCTTTTTTTTAACATACAAAGGCAGCTGAAGCTTGAAGAAAGAAACTAGATGAGAATCATCTAGTGGCTCTAATAAGAGGGAGTGCAGTTGACATCATTTTGTCTTGCATCAGCATTTAATAGCCTGAGGCATCCAACAGGGTGCTGGTCCCAAAGATGAATTTAGTAGTCATTGTTGTGTCCCTCCTTAGCCATATAATCTGCACATCGGATGAACTCTCCGGAGGTATGCTTGAGTTTGATCTCACTGTTGTCAAAGAGAAGATCTCTTGTTTCAATAATCAATTCCCTTAGAGGATGATCAGACGTTGAGTCCCACATTAGAATGTTAAATGTGTCTAGAGAATCAGAATAAATATGGATTTTTGAAAATCCCAGTAGTTTCGCAACCTCCAAGCCAGTTTTGATGGCATATATTTCAGCCTCAATAGTTTTACATACGCCAAGGGCCTTTTGGAACCCCATAAGCCAAGTACCCAAAGCATCACGAAAGATGCCACCACATGCTGCTGAGTGGTCAGATTTAACAGAACCGTCCACATCTATACGGATGACTTCATCAAGAGGACGATTCCACTGCTGCTCTGGAACGCACTGAACCTGGAATATGGTGTGACGTAATTTCTAATCTGATACACTTTCAAGGAGGGTATGGATCAAACGGTGGATGTTATCCTTAGTATTAGTGACCCTTCCTTCAAACACAAATTTGTATCTCGATGTCCATAAAAGCCAGCATACAAAGCTGAAGACTTTGGTCCAACTATGGGAGCTATAACGACCGCGAGCCGGGGAGTGCTTGCAGTTCCATTTAAGCTATACCTGCAAGTCACCAGAGAAAAATCTAGATGAATAGTTAGGATTGAAAATATAATGTCACATACCTCTTGCTTTTTCATAGTCACGAAGAACACGAATGACACTCTCCTCTTGTTGACAGTTGAAGGGGCATTGATTAGAATGAGAAAGACCCCTGTTGGCTCTGAGCAAGTTAGTAATTAGGCATTAGTGACCGACTTGCCACATGAAGAATTTGATTTTTTCAGGAATAGACCATTTCCCTAGTTGATTCCAAAAATCAAATGAATGACTTTGGTTGGAATTTGAAAGATAGTCATATGCTGCCTTGACTGTAAACTGTCCATCTTTAGAATTTCTCCATCTAAATCTGTCAGGAATTCCTCTTATAACATGTTTCATTTTAGACAAAATAGTAATTACCCAATGAGGAAGGATACCTCTCCATTTTTGAATATCCCAAGTACCATGGGGAGTGGTATGATCGGAGACCTTATCTGTAGCATTAATAGAAACGGCATCATGAACATAAGAGACCAGAGGAGCTTCAAGAGGAGTCCACTTATCCAACCAAAAGCTTGTGGTTTCACTATTGTTAACTCATTTTCCTATTCCTATGTGGAAGGCATCCCACACCTGAGCGATTGTTCTCCAAGTTAAAGAGGATTGGGATTTTTTAACCACAACAGGGATATTTTCAATTCCCCAATTGTATTTGGCTTGGAGACATTGAACCCATAAAGCGTGAGGTTTAGTGATGAGACCCCAATAGAGTTTCATGATAAAAGCTTCATTTTGCCGTCTAAGATTCTTAAGGCCCAAACCTCCCTGACATTTGGAAAGAGTCACTATGTCCTAGGAGATGAGATGCATCTTTTTCAATTCTGTATCCTGCGACCACAAAAATTTTCTACTATATTTCTCGACCTCCTTCATAATGCCCATCGGAAGAAGAGAGACCTACATGTGATAGCTTGGCAGGGCAGAAATAACAACTTTAATGAGGGTCGTTCTTTTAGCATTATTTAGGAATTTGCTTTTTCAAGAAGATAATCTTTTTCTAACTCTTTGGACAATAGGAGCAAAGATGGCATTCTTGACTCTTGAATGTATTATTGGAACTCCCAGATATTTGCCAAGGTCCGTTGCTAATCCAATATCAAGAACGTTGCTTAATTCCATGCCTCTGCTAAAATGAACATTTTTGGAACAGAACATCTTCGATTTTTCAAAGTTGATCTTATGGCCTGAAACAGCACAGAAATTGTGCATTATCTTCTTGATTACAGACATTTGGTCAATGCTTACCTTTGTGAAGAGAAACAAATCATCTGTAAAGAAGAGGTGGGATATTTTTGGGCTTGAAGTCTTAAAGGAAAAGGGTTTCCATCTACTAGCATCACATTCAGATTTAATTAGGTGACCAAGGCGCTCCATACATAGGATAAAGATATAAGGGCTGAGAGGATCACCTTGACACACCCCTCTGGAAGGAGAAAAGGATTGATTGGCATCGTCATTCCATAGGATGAACATATCCGTAGAGGAAATACAATTCATGATAACAGAGATTAAGTGGTCGCTTAGGCGAAGGCACCGAAGAGTGTCTCTAATGAAATCCCAATCAAGTCTATCAAAGGCCTTTTCCATATCCACTTTGACAGCAACACAAGCTTTCTTTCTTTTGCTAGTTCTCATGGAATGGATTATCTCATGGGCTATGATGATTTTATCAATACTTGATCCATTAGCTATAAAACTACATTGCTCTTGACTGGTAAGCTTGTCCATAATCGAAGGAAACCTGTTTGCCAATATCTTAGTAACGATTTTGAAACTAACATTGCACAAGGATATTGGCCTTAAGTCCTTTAAAGTGGTTGAATTGTCACTCTTAGGAATAAGGACCACTTTAGTCTGATTGATAGAGTGGAGCTGAGAAGGATCTCTAAAACATTTCTCAATCAAGTCACATATCTTGTCTCCAATTAGATCCCATTGAGATTGGAAGAAGTGGGCTTGGATGCCGTTGGGACCTGGGGCTTTAAATGCACCCATGCTAAAAGCAGCATTTTTTATTTCAATTCTATCCACTGATTTAGCCAGGTATTGAATTTCCATTGTAGACAGATTGGGAAAATTTGAGGACCATCCTGATGGATTTACAAGGTTAGAGTCTTTAATGTAGAGGTTTTTGAAGAAATCTCCAACCATTTTCTTCAAGCTATCATGACTATCAATCCAATCACCTAAATCATCTTTGAGGGCAAGAATTTGTTGTTTTTTCTTCTTGATCACAGCAAAGGCATGAAAAAACCTTGCATTTTTGTCTCCCCATTTGAGCCAATTGCATGTAGCTTTTTGGAACCAAACTAATTCTTCCTGAGCAACAACTTTGTGATAATCTTTCCAAAGTTGCCTTTCAAAACGAAAGAGTCCATTCCTAGTTGAGCTTCTCCTTCTCCTGTTAATACCCTCTATTCTTCTAATGATTTCTTGTTTTTCTTAGCAAAGTTCCCAACATGGTTCTCATTCCAGCTCATGACAGATTGAGAGAATTGGTGAACGCCTTCAGCCCAAGTACAATTCGTCCAAGAAGATTTCACAATATCTTTGAAGTCATTCTCAAAAGTGCAGGCTGCTTGGTAAGAGAAAGTTTTTCCCCTTTGAAATTTTTGCCGAGACAAGTTAGCATCAACAACAATAATTCTGTGATCGGATTTAAACTTGAGACCATGAGAGACCTTAGCGTTAGGGAAAGAGCATATCTAGGTGATATTAGAGAGCACCCAGTCTAATATTTCTTTAATTCCGACCCTTTCCCAAGTGAAACGATCACCATGGTAATTGTTTTCAATTAATCCAGAGTCTTCAAGACAATCTCTGAATTGAGACATAGCAAGGAGGGATGGAGATGATCCTCCTAGCTTATCTTTTGATGAGAGATAAGAATTAAAATCACCCATAACTAGCCAAGGATCAGATAGGTCAAAAGATAAAGATTGAAGAGCATCCCATAAAGACTGACGACCAAGAGGAGTAGTTTCACCATAGACCACAGAAAAAAAGCTAGAGATTCTATTATAGAGAGTAGTGATTTGACAATGAAGAATTTGAGGATTGGACAATAAATATTTAATTTCAAAATCATCTTTGTTCCACATAATCCAAATTCCACTTGTGAAACTAGTAGCTTCAACTCTAATCCAGTTAGTAAAACCAAATTTTCTAATAGCAATATCAGCCTTAGACCCGCTGATTTGAGGTTCAAGAAGACAGAGAATGTCAATTTTGTACCTGCAAACAATATCTTTCACAAGGATAGAGAAGGCATGGCTATCAGCCCCTCTACAATTCCATGAAGCAATAATCATTTAAAAAAACAATTTAAATAAAAGAAATAAAAAAGGACTTACTAATCAATGTCACATCCTCCATAATTAGTGATATCATCTTCTAGAGTCTCTCCAACAACTAAGTCTCGCTCATCCATAAATTCAGCTGCATTGTCAAAGTCAGAGTCATTTGGATCAGGGGGTCTAGGAGGATCCATAAGATGCTCATCTTGTCTTTGTCCCAGGTGAGATTGTTGACATTGAGATTTTGGAGCAATGGTAGATAATAGATGCTCATTTTGGTTTGATTTATTGCTTTTATTAATTTTTTCATGTTGAGCCTGCAGTTTGACAAGAGATATTGAGTCCATGTTGCCTTAACAGCATGTGTGCGCTGACTAGACACATTTCGGCCATCTTTCTTTTTTTGGCCCATTTGAGAACCAGCCCCCTTTATTTCTTCCTTAACACTTATTTCCTTGCAACTTGATGTAAGTTTCGAGCCCAAGTTAAGTGGCTGCCTTTCACAAGTTGGGTTCGGCCCAATAGAGGGAGTAGCATGTGATTGTTGAGGATCATTTCCAATAGGCCGAAACTCAACCCTCATTTTAGGCCCCTTGACATTTTTTAATCCGTTTTTCTCCTTTAAATCTTTAGCCTTCGACTCAGTCTTGTTATTCTTCCCATCTCTGACACAAGTTCCATTCCCACTCAGCTTTTTCTCTTCCCTGGCGGCCTTCATAAATGGTTCTTCTTCCCTGAGATCATCTATAGCAGCAAATCGTGATTTTTGCACCAAATACCCATCTCTATGTGTACGAATGTTAGAAGTTTTGATTCGACTCTGATCATTGCATCTGAACATCCGAGCCTTGTTTGACCGTTGGATGAGCATCCATGGTCTGAACCTATCTTCTTCCTCTGGTTTTTTAGCCATTGGTCTCGCCGGAAATTGCTGGGCCATCGACGTTGAAGGCTGCTTGGTATGGCCAACTTTATTCTCAGAGCTAGATGGGCTTGAATGACAGTGATGAGGGTAACTTTCCTTACGATGACCGAAACATCCGCAAGAGAAGCATATCAAACTCAGGCCCTCATATTCAACGTTAAAAACACAGCCATAAACCATCACCTTAGGTATGAGTTTTTTCTGGAGATTTAATTCAACGCAAATGTGGACATACTTTGCTCTTTCCACTTTGGAATCTTTGCTCTGATAATCACTCAAAGTATTCAGATCCACCTTTAATGTTTGACCAATTTGATCACCTAGCCTTGAGATGAAATGATTGTTATACCCTGCATAGGCACGCTAGGAATGCGCACCCAAGTTGCTACTCGTCCTAACAGATTCTGGAAAGGATTGAAATAGGGTATCCATCATTGAACTAATACACAATGTTTCTGTAATACCCAGGGTCCATCGCACAATACTTTTTTATAGTGATATTTCCAGCTAATTGGATCATTAAAGCGTAGAATAAAATAGTTGTTTGGGATATCGATTAACTCAAAATTTGCAAAGCCCCATAGGTTTTTAAGTTTATCCTTCAGCACATATAGATTGAATCTCTTACCCAGAACCGTTAGGATTAAAGCGTAGTTCCAAGGTTTGCACCATTCATTGAATTCCTCGTGTACAAGGAACAACAGGATAGAGTTCCATTAACTTCTGCACTTCTTCAGAGTCTTCTGGCAGTTCCCAGTAAATTTCCTTTTCAGCATTAAACAAATCATCCTCATCCATTGCTGAGCTACCATGAACAACCCCATTGAAACCCATTAAGGAAGCTTTATATGAAGGAAACTTTGGTGGAGCAGATTGCTTATCAGCCTCTGAATCGTGAGTTTTTGCAATCACCTCTTCTTCTACTGATTGATCAGATTCCTTTTCAGTCATTGGATCATCCATTATTGCAACAATAGGATCTTCTAGCTTTTTTTTCTTGTTACGATCATCTTGGTTATCAGCTTTTGGCTGGTCCGGAGGAGTCCTCCGGTGACCAGAGTTAGACATTGAAAGAAGCTCACAGTTCCAAGAGAGAGAGAAACTCGAGGTTCTTGACAGTGCTATAAATATTTTTCTTAACAGATTGGAAAAATGATAATCTGGTCACACTTAACAAGGGTATTGACAATTTAGTTCCAATCCCAGGAATGCGATTAAATGACCTGGGTGGCCAGCAAAGTGGGGTGAAAATAAAGAGGAAAGGATGTTTTGTTCTCACCAAAATTGTGCAAATGAAGAATGCGATTTGTTCCTGGGTGGCCAGCAAAGTGGGGTGAAAATAAAGAGGAAGGGCTGTTTTGTTCTCACCAAAATTGTGCAAATGATACCCAGATCTCAAGAGATTCCTTGTAGTTTATCAAATTTGTGGAACTAAATTGTCATCATCTTCCTTAATTGGGACTGGATTTTCATTTTTCCTAAATATTTCTCATTTCCTACTTGGTGGGGGTTGAGAAAAAGTTCAAACTGATTGTTGTATTTTGAAAGGGATTTGAAAGCATGAGATTCTGTTGTTGGGTTTATGTAAAAAGTAAGGATGACTTCTAAAGTGAGTTGGACTGATCATGACTTATAAATAGTATGGCTTTTGACAAATTTTATATCATATCTATATGTGCGAATAGATTGGACAGTCTAAACTCATAAGTTAGTTTTTCAAATACAGCTATCCTCAAAGGTTCATATGACATCATCTGTGATTATTCTCTGTACTTTATTCTACCAAAGTGTTGCCTTGCATCAAAAAATTTGAAGTTTTGAAAATTCTATTTGCGGATCAGATAAACCATAGTGCCAGAGTAACAACAGAAGATCATGCCTATGAAATAAAAGGGGCAGCAGGTCTTTTCTCTTGGGATTACCTGTTTTCTCTAAGGAGCCCTCTTTCAGTCAAGGCTGGGGAGCAGGTGAGTTTATCCCTCCTCTTCTCTTCCATTCCATTTTCTAACACCATGCAGTACGCCATTTATCAGAATGAATATGTTTGAAGAACTGATACAAAAAGTTTTGATACGAGGCATTTGAAGAGCAATTAAAAAGATATTGATATGAATAAAAGTAGCTTTACCCAAATAACTATTCTGCATCACGTTCTCTCTTGACATATACTAGTATGACTGTCGAAAATCAAAATTATTGGACGTCTCATCCTGAAGATATTGTGTTTTTCGTTCTTGGCCCTCATTGTCATCATCAATTATGGATTGTAAAGCAGGGACTCATCTATTTGTGTTAGCGTTTTAATTTTCTACCACTTGTCAGTTATTCTCATGACACTGTGGACACATTAAAATATGTATCCAATCTATAATAGAGACATGTGAAATAAGAAGGAAATGCATTTAATCTAAATTTGGACACTGCCAAGTTTCTGGTCATTGAGGAAGGGTGGAGAGAGGGTTAGTTTGGGTATTTAGATAATATCTATAAACATGTGATCGGCCTGATGAAATCAAATCTCAGTTATCTTTACTTTCTGAATTTTATTTGTATCACTATTGATCCTTAGAAAAAGTGAAGCTATTAAATGACAAAGTGAAATTTGAAGTCCTGCGAAAATTCCTTTTGCATAATACAATCCGAAATCTTTTTTATTCAGTATATTTAGTTATAATTTTATTTTTGTCATGATCATGGATAGAATGGGTATTCCGCTGTACTTTATTCTTTGCTCCGGGACCTATTTATAACCAGACCTATTTGCCAGAAATTTTTTAAACCAATGATTTTATTTCTGGATAAAACTTACCAATTTTAGTTTATTCATAAAAAGCGAACAAAATTAGGATATCTACCTTTCTCAAAAATAAAAAATATAATTATAAATGTCTACAATCATATAAAATCTTCAAAACAATTTCTTAGACCCCATGATCAGATTCAAATGGATAAATCTCTTGGGACAGTGAACCTTTTGAAAATAATAATATAATCATCATCACTGATGTACATTGTCCTAGGCGGGTTGGTGATGAAAATTATGATTCCACGTGATACTGTTTGAAACTTTTTGCTGCAGATATTTATTCAATATGATTTGAAGAAAAGCAACGCAGAGTTGGCTCTAGACTACGGCTTCATTGAACCAAATTCAAACAGGAATGCATTTACACTGACGCTGCAAATATCTGAATCAGACCCTTTCTTTGATGACAAACTAGACATAGCCGAGTCCAATGGCTTTGGTGAGACTGCATATTTCGACATCTTTGACCAAACACTTCCACCAGGGCTGCTTCCATATCTGCGTCTGGTGGCACTTGGTGGTACTGATGCTTTCTTGTTGGAATCTATATTCAGAAACTCCGTTTGGGCTCATCTTGAGTTGCCTGTTAGCCGTGACAATGAGGAACTAATATGTCGAGTTGTTCAAGATGCCTGCAAATCTGCCCTTTCTGGTTATCACACTACCATTGAAGAGGTATGTATGCATGGCTTTGTGTTTTTCTTGGTATCATTCTCACTTGAGGCAACTGAATATTTAGTATATGGGTTTTCAATTAATCAGTGTTTCGTTTGAAAATCTAAAAATCCCACCATGATGTAGGCAATGTCGGTATTTTAGGTAAATACTCAGGCTGAGCTTAAGATTGCTGAACAAGAATTTCCAATGCTAAGAAAGATTAGAGGAATCATAAGTTTGGAAATGTTTGGTATTGCCATCTATAAGATGCTGGTGTGAAGTGCTCATATCCAAGATGCTTAGGGGCCTTCAAAATACTATAACTCATAGATAACTATCGTATACCAACTAAAGATAATGGAAATATCACCTTTTTCTTTTATTTGGAAAACACGAAGGTGTAATTTCCATTGTGATTCCAATTGTCAAAATAAGCACGTGCATGTCAATGGCGTTGTAGCCTAGTGGCATGAAGGTCATGGGTCTGATTATGCTTATAAGTTGTAACCTCAAGTGCATTTGATACCTTCTTTGTTGTTATCATATATAATATATTGTCATAGCCAATAAAAATGCAAAATAAGAGCTTGCCTAATGCTTATATGATATATTAGATTATTATGGTATTCCACTGTGTAGCAATGTGCAACAATTTGTTTATCGTTACTTTATAGTATTGTTTCAACATCTATGACTTCGAAAATGGTGTATTAAAGTGTGAGAATTTTGATAAAAATGAGTGAAAAGTTTGAAGATGATAAAATGCTCAAGGCACTGATTGATCACACAAACATGAGTAATGGCAGGATGAGAAGTTAAAAGAAAAGAAGTTAGATTCAAGGCTGGCAATTGCAGTGGGAATAAGAGAAGGAGAAAAGAAGGTGCTGCAGCAGATTGAAGGGATCTTCAAGGAGAAAGAGTTGGAGTTGGATCTATTAGAATATTATCAAGAAAGGAGGCTCAAGGATCTTGGTCTTTGTGGAGAAAGTGGTGAGATCCTTGGGGATCTCAGCAAGTTCATGTAAGATTGCAGGAATAAAAAAAGCCCCTTAAACTCGCACTATAATATTCTATATTTTTTCAGAGGAAGAAGACAAAACAGAACATGGCAAAATGAACTCCCTTATAGTTGAATCTGAGGTATGCTCAACCGAAAGAGGGTTACAAATCAATTTTTGACATTGTCCAATGCTTCTTAGAGAAAACATGTAGTGCTGTTATTACAATTCCTTCTGTATTAATTGTACAACAGTTCAACAGTTGTAAGAATCAGAATGAACTTTTGAGTGTTTATATGATGCTGGTGTGGAATCACCAGAATATTTATAATCGCAATGAACAAATACTCTTACGGTCCTTCATATAAAATATTCACTTAATTTGATTAAATTGAGGAAGTTGGTTAAGTTAGTTAATATGACATATTTTTTAAAATACTCTAGTCATCACCTTCCTTAATTCATTCCTTAATATGAAAACTTTATCTTATATTCAAAGTAAGATCAACTCTCTAAATATATCTTATATTAAAGAATAAATAACAAATAATTGAAGAAGAAATATAAACCAATGAATGGCAATTGAAGCTGAAGACCTGAATTATTATAGAAGATAAATAAGAATAAGACAAGGCATGAGCTATTATGATGTTATGAGCAATAAGCCATTAGGGGAATAGGTAGGGACTATTATCTATATAGAAGAGCCTCCAATTCATTTATTGATTGATTGATTATTTGATAATAAATTACACTACTAAGTTTGTTAGTTCTCTATTTCTCTATTCCACATATATATTTTCCTATCTCTTTCTCTCCTTTTATCCTTCATTTTTCATATCAAGTGGTATCAAAGTTAAGTTATTCTTAACCCTTTCCCACTATAATTCTCAGACTCTACGGTTTTTATCCGGTCACAAGCCAACAATCGTGTGCCCTACTCGTTGAAGGGCAATCAAAAATTTGTCTCTTTACTAGAACAACCAATGGGAAGATTGATCAATTGTAAGCATTGGCACACAACATTGAACAAACTAGGGCTTTTGCCACGCAATCGCGATATGGATGAATTGCAAACTTTAATCTCCTTCTAAAAACCAAGATACTTAAAGTGATTGACTACACATTTGATAAAATTCACATTCAATATATTGTCTCCAATTTTAAATTTAAAAGCCAGTTGATTTTTTTTAGAGAATTTTTTAGAAAACTAGTTAAAGTGCTCTATAAAGCATTTAAATTTATCGATCTATTCAAACTATTTTATTTAACTTATAAACTGATATATAATAAAATGATACACTACATGTTTGTTTGGAATAACTTATTTAGGGGTAATAAGATTTTATTTGCAGAGTACAAAGTAAATATATGAGAAGGGTCTTTCTCGTACTTTGTGTATAAGATCTTATATGGCTTAAATAAAGTCATACCAAAGAAGCCTTTGTAATATAATTAAGTAACTTAATTACTTTCTTTAAGAGATCAATTTGATCTTTGTGCGTGTGAGAGAGAGAGAGAGAGAGAGAGAGAGAGAGAGAGAGATGGAAGGTAATATAATGGTAAGGTGAGAGGGGGTTACCAATTCGTTGGGATATGTAACCATTGAAAATAATAATAGTATGACATTGCACAATGGAGATATATTATTGGATGAGGTTGATCCATTGGGCTGGAAACCGCATGCGTTACATCAAGGCCTTGAGCAAACACCAAGAAAGTTTATCAAAAGGTTTATCCTCCGTAGCCGAGCACTGCTAGTTTGGCTCATCGAATCAGAAGCCAACATTATGTTATCATAGATGAGCTGACCTTTATGATATGTGTGGATTGGGAGAAGAGTGAGAAAAGAGAAGGGAGATTATGAATACTAGGTTTAAAATTTTTTATAAATGATAAAGAAATTTATTATTTTTAAGAGTTTTTCCCCCCTTTAATTGTCTCCATTAGAGTTAAGAAAAAAACACTCTCATTGGGAGTAAAAAGTTTCTTTTGAAGGTATTTAAACCAAGATACATTTGACTATTAGAAATGAGAAGCATTTATTTCTTTACACATGCATAACAACTATATAAAAAATAATATTCAAATACAAAGGCATTACTCCACAAAGAAATGAAACATTATGATAAACCACACATAATACAACCAACAAAACAGAGTTCCTAAAGTAGAAATGGACTACTATTTTTTGTTCTTGAACTCAAAATGAAGTTCTTCCAAGCTGGCACGGGTTAATACCAAGTTAACTAGATTGTTTTGGGCAAATCCTCCCTTGGGTTAATTGATTGCTCAAACCGGCCAAGTGGCTTGTCTAAAGATAATATTGTAGTGTTGTATGATACTTATTGCAATATATATTAGCCATTCCTTATTTGAGTGAAGAGTTAAGATTAACGTGGACTCTCTCTCTCTGTCTCTCATCCCTAATTGATTGTTGTAATTATAAGAAGATTTGAAGATTTTTTTTTTTTGGCCAATATGTTATCCCTATTTGGTTGATCCCATTTACCAAATAAACAAGAGCAACGAGTTAACCAAGGAATTAGGACCAAAACTATGCAAGAGCTCCCCACATACTCTTTTCAAGTTCAGACACAACGTTATCACCCTCATCGGAGAGAAGGGAACAGCCTTGCGATTCACCGTGCGTGGTCTCTCGCCGCCGGTCCTTTTTCTTTCCAATTCAATTATATGTGTGTCTGTCTGTCTGTCTCTATATATATTTCACCATGTCTGGCTTCTGTACGTCATCTTCATCTTCTGGTTGTGGTGGGCTTGTTGTGGTCTTTTGCTGAGTCGTTCAGGTTCGATCTTCCACCATCTCACACCAAATGCATCACTGCAGACATAAACACCAATTCTATATTTGACCGTCGGAAAATACCATGTTATCCCTCCCAAACAGGGTCTTCCTCCCCCTTATGATCGCTGAATCAACGTTAGGGTACATACCCACACGCACATCTTACTCAACTTTGATTTCTACTTTATTTTATTTATAGACAAACACCAACCTCTTATATTGAATATTTGCACTGAAAATTGTATGTGTCAAATTTCCACATTAATAAAAATGCTATAAATAACATGAAAATTGTGAGTTCAGCATATTTAACTAACTAAATGTTAACATTAATTGAGATCACAGTCAGATAAAATTGTCTAAATTTGTATATCTCTGAAAAATATTCAGAACAGAATTGCCCTTTTACAAAAACTTTAGAACAAAAATGCCCCTGACCCCTTATATATTTTAGGTACTGACCAACAAATTAATGTTGTGAGTTGTGACTATGATGTTGCGATTAATTGGGAAAGTGACATCAATGCTTGGGGAACACTACCATGCGGCGGATCAAGTAACGTCAGGAGGAATCGCATATGGGAACGGACGATGGAGATTACATCACGTGTTTTTGGAGAAGGTCTGCTCAATCAAACTTAACCGTTGACTTCGACGGGAAAATTGGTGTCGTTGCCCAGGGTTGGTCCGAAGTTGTCAAGAAAAGGTGATACTGATGCGAGTCCTTTAATTATAGGGTTGAAAATACATATATGATTATTTTTTAGGAGCGTCCAACAAAAAATGCTCTTTTATGTGTAAAAGTAGACATGTATTTACAAAATAGGTGCAATAGTAGACATGTGATGTTAAAATAGGAGCAAAAGTCATATTTGCTATTAAAGTCAAAATATTGACCATTAAATATAAGTTTTTTGATTAATAGAGATGATTTGGATGGTGACTTGGATTTCATTTATAATTTTAGAAGTTAGAAATCCTCAAATCAGCTTGTATGATAATATGTTGGGTGGAAAATTTGAAGGCGTTTTAAGCTAAAAGTTAGAAAGGAGGAAGTAAAACTAAGAGCAGTTAGTGGGTGAAAAATCCAAAATGTGCTTTGAGCTGAAAGTTGGAAAGAAAAAAGCAAAAATGTGAGCAGTTAATGGAATGGCTAGTCACTATTTAGAAATTCCTGACTTCCAAAATTAAAAATCAAAGACAAATTACTATCCAGCTCATTAGTATTAATTAATAAACTTATATTTAACGATCAACATTTTGACTTTAATGACAAATATGATTTTTGCTCATATTTTATAATCACATGTCTATTTTTACTCCTATTTTATAACCACACATGTACTTTCACACAAAAACAAAAAACACTTGCTGCTAAGCATGTTTGGGAAATAATCACATGTATATTTTTACACTTTGACCCTTAATTATAATGCTTTTGCTTTCATCCAATTTTAAACTCTCTTTTAATTTGTTAATTTCGTTTTGTGTATGTATGGAATCCTTTAGTGTTACTCCTCTAACCTTCAAAATAAGAGCGAGTATGCGAATTTACTTTAAGGTGAATGTGTTTCGTTGGGGTTTTTTTAAATTATAAGAGGGTAGTGAAGTGTTTGGTTGAAAGGGTAAAGGATGGAAAAATTTGTTACCCTGTAGTATTAAAATAATGTTGTTTTTGTTAATATTATTAGCGGTCCTTATAGTATAATCAAATTTGGTTTTGATTATTGTAGTTTCAAATTTTTTTACTTTTATCCATGTTTCATTAATAACTTTGTACTATTAGTTTAAGTATAGGGACAAAAATCAAAACTTAGTAAAAAATATAGAGAGTACTAGTTAAAGTGAGACTAAATCTTTATAAAACTATAAGGACTAAAATTAACTATTTGAAACTATATAAAATTAAATTTGATTAAATTGTAATTATCAACAATAATATTAACATTTTTTTAATAAAAAAAATATTCGATCGTAAGAGTAAAGTTTGATTGGAAAGTTGCTAATTGATAGATCACATGGCACTTTAAATACACACTTTATCACATTAAATAACTTTATTAGGTAATTCTCTCACACTGATTTGGCATTCATGTGTGCCGTCAGTGGAGATAGAGAGCTATTGAATATGCAAGGAACTGTTTCTTCCACTCGTAACGAGATGCATTATCTTCGTTCAAGGAAATAAATGTCATAATCATCTTGTAAATATGTTTATGCAAATAATACCTTAAACATGAATACAGAATTATTTTGCATCATTGAAAATTCAAAATTTAAAGAATAGGTCACGCGGTTTACAATAATTCTATGGACGAAAGGAATTACTCCCTCCAATCATTGTAAGAATCTAAAATTTCAATCGTCTTGATCCTTTTTATAAAAACATTTAATGATTTTTTCCCGTATTGATTAAAAAATTTGTAATACGTATATTTATTTTATTTCTCTCTCACACATGCCTCAACATAAATAAAGGTATTATTGAAAAATAAAGCTTATTTTAGACATAGCACTTATTATTTTTGAGAAAATTCCATATAAAGATGGTTAAAGTATCTAAATTCTAATTTGAGTAACCAAACTTAATATATTATATATTAAGTTATACGTCATAATTTGGGATTTAAAATTTTGGTCAAATTACATTTATATCCTATAATTATTAAAATAAAAAATTTAAAAAATTAACTCTATTATTTACTCTATCAATTAATTCCTTATAAAGTACTTTAGAATTTTCTTTATTTTTATATTCTCATACTTCTTCTCAAACATTAATTATACGTAAATTTCTTTTTATATACAATATTCAGCTATATAAAAAAATTATTAGAAAGAATTGAAATCTATTGTAACAATCAATTTATGAAAAGATTTATAATCATATTTCCATATTTGTATTTTTATTCAAAATGTTATGACTCTAGTTTAAATTTTGAATTTAATATATTGTATGTATTTTGAATATGATCCATAATTATTATTTTACTAAAACAAAAAATCTCAAAAAATACTTGTGAAACATTGAAGTACATATAAATTCACCTTTTTCAAGTATGTTATGAAAATAAAATAAACTTTAAATAAGAGAACAAGAAGAAGAGAATATTGAAGAGAGAAAATAGGAGAGAATTCTTATCCTTTAGTCTTTTACAATACTTGAGAAAGCTTATATTTATAGGAGAAAGAAACTTGGGGAACAAGCTTAAGAACTTGGGGAACAAGCATAAAAATTTGGAGAGCAAATCAAGGTCCTAAATTAATGGACATCCATTAATATTCATAACACCCCTCTTAGATGTCCATTATGAATGTGACTCATTAAAACTTTAACTAGGAAAAACCCAGTGAGATAAAAAAACCTAGCCAAAGAAAAGAGTACAACATTCATTGATAAACTGTTCAATGTTGCTTATTAAAAACCTTTCTAGGAAAACCCAGTAGAACAAAATCTAAATAAGGGAAAAAGAGTACAGTGTGTATCTGATGACTTCAATTGAGATTTTTGAATCTCCAAAGACTAATGTCATGGACAAGCCTTTCAAAGATTATTCCTAGATGTGACTTGGTAAATAAATTTGCTAGATTTTCACTTGAACAAATTGTTGGATATCTATTTCACCATTTGTTTGAAGTTCTCGAGTGAAGAAGAATTTTGATAAAATATCTTTCGTTCTATCACCCTTGATATAACATTCTTTCAGCTAGGCAATACATGCAGTATTATCTTCATATAGGACTGTTGAACTCATTTTGCTTGAAGATAAGTCAAACTGGTTTGTATGTGATCATTGATCTTAGCTATACACATTTTCGACTTACCTCATACATTGCTAAAATTTCTGCATGGTTAGATGATGTGGCTGATATAGTTTGTTTTATAGATCTTCATGAAATGGTTGCACCTCCGCATATAAATAGATAGCCAGTTTATGATTTACCATCATGAAAATTATATAAAAATCTAGCATCTGCATAACTAATTAATTTATGTTTGGATACATTTAAATAGAATAGCCCATGTCTATAGTGCTTATAAAGTAATGAAGAATAAGCTTAACTCCTTTTTAATGTCTTCGTGTTGATTAAAAACTATATCTTGCTAATAGGCTAACAACAAATAATATATTAGGATATATATAATTAGCATGATACATTAGTACTCTAATAATATGATGACTCCCCATATTTAGTTAAATTGGGATATATTTTGATATATTTGGGGAGTCATAATTGCTAATTTAAAGGGATTTATTGGAGATTT
>JBAGKO010000004.1:6557100-6569778 GCA_037177275.1 Acacia concinna | reverse complement strand
AATAAAATGAATATAGCTTATGGTCATATGATAAGATAGAAGAAAAAGAAAATGGCTTATAGCCATATAATATCAAAATATGAATAAAATGAATATGACTTCTGGCCATATTATATTAAAATAAGAAATTAAAGTAATATGACTTTTGGTCATATAATTCAAAATAAGAATATGGTCTTTGGCCATTTAATAGGAAATCAAACTAATATGGCTTTTGGCCATATAATAAGAAATTAAATCCATATGACTTCAGGTCATATATTATCAAAATAGGAAAACACAATATGGCTTCTGGCCATATAATAGGAAATTAAATTCATATGACTTCAGGTCATATATTTTCATAATAAAAAATTATAATAATATGGCTTCTACTTTCTGAATATGAAATTAAAGGTGTATGTGGCTTCTGGCCACTCTACAATATAAAAGGGCATGTAAAGGCCATTAAAATAAGATATAAAAAATAATAGCAATTTTCAATCTTAGTCATGGAACCCGATGTTTAAAACAATCGGTAAAAAAATTTCTTTAATTACATATAGCAGCTCAAATTATCTCAGATTGATCAACATCAAGTAAAATAAAGTAGTAGAAATTGTAAAAGTAACTCAGAGAGACATAATATTAGAACTATCATGCTGATAACGTGTTATAAAAATAAAATAAACTCCATATGAGAGAACAAGAAGAAGAGAATATTGAAAAGAGAAAATAGGAGAGAATTCTTATCTGTCATTTACAATACTTGAGAATGCTTATATTTATAGGAGAAAAAAGCTTGGGGAACAAACATAAAAACTTGAAGAGCAAATTAAGCTCCTAAATTAGTGGCTATCCATTAATATTCATAACAAATTATATATACTCCTAATGTAAAAAAATATATATATACTCCTACTTTTAAGGAATTGATTGATCCTACTTTTTTCAAGCAAAATAAAAATAAAAATAAAATAATAGATTCTACTTTTTAATAAAATTAAAGGATATGAATGTAATTTAGACGAAATTTTAAATCCCTAATTAGGATGTACAACCTGATATATAATTTGTTAAATTCATTGACTCAAGTTAGAATTTGGATAATTTAACTGTCTTTATATGGGATTTTTCCTATTATTTTTACTTAACTTTAACCACTTTTAAAATTATGTAATTTGGTTATTGAGCTCTTATAAATTGAAAGAATAATTCTAATTAATGATTGTGTGAAAAAATGAATTATTATAAATTATAAATTTTACATTAATCTTGATGCTTTAAAAAGATATTTATCTTGCTTAAATACAAATATACAATACAATATTTCTTTTTTTTTTGTTTGTTTTTTTTTAAAATGTTTAAATAACTATAAACTATTTTTAAAATGTTAAAATAACGATGAATTTTGTTTTGAGTAAAAGTAACCAAAATTATTAGAAAAGTGTGTAAAATCGTTGAAGTACTATAACAATCATTAATTTTTTGAGTTGCTTGTTCAAGATAATTGTAATAGGGTTAACAATTTTGCACCCGTTTTTAACTTTAATAGTTACTTTTATTCTAAAAAATGGTTCATGACATAGATTTTTTTTTTTTTGCAATAATACGATACAATATTACAAATTGTATATAGCTGGATAACCTAGAATTTAATACCATCGAATAATGGAGCCCAAATAAATGAGATTGTAAAAAAAACTTATTTACAACATTTAAATTAAAATGCGAAGTAATATCTAAGATTCATACAATTACGATTTCCTGTCAACTCATTTTTAGATTTTATTTTGCATTAGAGAAAGGGAAATGCAAGAGCTCAACTTATCCACCAAGGATAGAATGTTATGGTTCAGTGCGCTTTCATTTCTTTTATGCTTATCAGTAGTAGGGTTGCAAGTTTGGCAATCGAAGATCTACTTGAAAGAAAATCCTATAATTTCTTTTGGCCACAGCTTTTGTTTTTCCTTTTCCTTTGTTAGAAAGGGCTTATGTAGAACATGTCGTGCTCTGTAGACCAGAGTGAATTTGAAAGTAAACTTTCTTTTTCTTTTTTGTCACTATATTTCAAATCATCCATTCATGATATCCCCCATCGATTTGCTAAAATGTTTGTTAACTTGATACCAACAGGGATAGAATTGGGCTAACAGAAAGGGCTAATATCTTACAATATAACAACCCAAGACCTCAATCAGAATTGTACTTACTTCCAATATAAGGATACCTATATTTGCCAAAAAGAAACAAACTTGACTGGGAACTAATAATTTCCAATACATACGCAAATATTAGAATTTAAGTTTGAATAAATACATGAACTTAAATGTCCAAATAAAACTTGAGCACAATATTCTTTTTTCTCCCTTTTTTTTTGTTTTTTGTTTTTTTGGGGGGGGGAGGTGGGGACGGGGGGAATCAGTCCTAAAGTTTAAGCATTATTCTAGACAACAAATCACTGGAAATCTATTTAAATCAGAACAAATCCTGAGTGATGCAAACAGATCAATCAACAGAGGATATCATCCTTCAAATGAAAGGCAAGGCATTAAAGAGTTAATGGCGCCATATTGTATCAAATTTCCTCAGTCAGTTCTCAATCATATTACACCCAAGCAACAGCTGATATAGAGTAGCCAAGTGCACAAGACTCTCATCAAATGGGGTCTAAGGAGGGATAGAGGCACATAGCCTTACCCCCCCACAAGCAGAGAGACTGCAACTTTAATTTGAATTCCCCAGTAGGTTTAACATGATTAAAAGGAAAAGAGTTGTAAAATATATACTGGAGAAAAGCCACAAACAATGCCTGTTCTGCTCACCAGAATTTAACAATTGAAACTATATAAGCGCGGCCTTTCCTGGCTTTACTGTAGATAGTAGTAATGACTAATGACTAATAAATCACCTGTATGTGCATTTCTGGACTTGTCAAAGGTCATAGACATTTAGGAAGAGAACAAGTGCCAGTGATGATCTGTAGGTAAATTTTCCTTGATCTTCTCAAGCCGTTTCAAGATCTCCAAGAAGGAAGGTCTTTGATTCATATCAGCACTCCAACACTCCAGGGTTAATCTAAGTAAAAAGCAAGGGAGAATGTATCAGCAAAATAGCTCAAATCTCATCCCAATGCTTTCAATTGAGTTAAGAGTCTTGAATGGTTTAAGATATGATACAATCTTGGTAATTGCACTACGGAGAATCAAACTAAAACAACACAAAAATAAGTACTCGTCCAAAGCATCCTCTTTATTAAAAGAACTTTGGCAAGTATGGTTAAATGAATTAATTTAGTTGGCGGACTTCTGGCATTAACGCTATTGTAGTCAGGAAGGAAAATAAAGTCACATTTCCTTGCACGTTTTAACCAAACATGAGTTTCTCTTGCCCTCTTGTGTGCAGAATGAAAATGAATGAACTCAAAGATGAAAAAAGTGATTTTAAAGTGGATAAATGATCTTTATCCCCTTGTTTTCAAATGAAAAAAAAAATATTGAAACTGTTGAATATACTCCATCCAGTCCTTTTTACTGTCAACCAAATTACACAATATAAGAAATCGGTTTAAATTAGTTAAAAGTAATTAATTTATAGGGAACAATTAAAGAGAGAAATAGAAGTGAGAAAAAAAGATGAAAAAGAATCTATGGGACAAAGATTAGGAGAGAATAGAATTAATTAAGTGTAAAATTGGTGAAAATGCATTAAATGTTCAGACAACCCCAATGGATCCAATAAAAATGACCAAACCAATTCAAAAGTTGTGATCTTCTAAAAATGACCGGAGGGAGAATAATAATGCAGACATAATAAACATGGCATAAGGAAGGAGAAGGATGGATTCCAAATAGGCATTAATAGGCAAAGGATACAAAATGGCAAAAATGCTTGATAGACACATTTCAGAAATGACTCACTGTCGCAGTTCAGGGGTAAAGCCTTTTCCACGAATAGTTGGTCTATGTCCTTCAGCCACATGTTTGGCTGCATCATAAGGTTCATAACCGGAAAAAGGTGGTTCCCCTTCAAGCATCTACTCCAGGTAAAAGTCAATGAATTAGAAGTAGCTTCAAATTATATCACTTTAAACATCCATCTCATAAGAAAGAAACATTACCTCATACAAAATCATAGCAAAGGAGAACACATCAACCTTTTTATCGTATCTCCGGTGTTTGAAAACTTCAGGAGCCATATAGCGGTCTGTTTTTACACCAAGCAGAAGAAAATCAAAATAGATTTTGAATACAAATCGTTACTTTTGTTTGCATTAGTTTTAAAATTACTCACAGCTTCCAGTTTCACCAGTCATCTTGTAAACATCATGAGAATTCTTGACCTTGATGAGCTTACTCAGTCCAAAATCTCCAACTTTCAAATGGTCTGCACTAGAATTGACTAAAAGAACGTTCCTGAAAGTTTAGGAACAATTTCAACATGAAACATAAATGTTTTGTAAATTCCAGACATATGTTCTTATCTTCCTGATAACAAAGTTTTCTCATTCTGGTAGAGCTGGGAAGAGCAAAATGCATGTCAATTCCCTGTAAATAAAATGCCTTGAGATTTGGTTGTGTGTGTATTATGTCTTCACTTACATTAACATACATATTTTTCTAGATATGATGCTGATAATCAACTTGCCTTGGCTTTAGGTCTCGATGAACTATAACATCTGGTTCATTGTGAAGATAGGCCATCCCTCTGCAAACAATATTTACAACATTGACATTAGCATTGTAATTAGATTAAGCGGAAGCTGTACGATTGCAATGACATCTATATTTTCTAATGCTAATTTCATCAGAAGAAATAGAATGCTCTTCGTTACATCCTCATATTAACAGCAACAATAACAGAAGTAATAATGTTTTTGGATACATCTTAGGAATATAAATAATAAAATACTTGAGTATTCATGATAAAATATTTAGATCATATTAAACCAATTCTTGTTGAACATAAAAACAAATATAGGAAATATTTATACATACAATAGGAAGAGAGGCACACAGTTGACTTCACATTAAAAAGGGTCAAATTAAGGCATTCTCGGGAATCATTTATAGAAGCTAAGAAAAAGAGATATTTATAATGGTGTTATAAAGGATGATGCAAGTTAAAGTGATGTAAGGAAATAGAATAGGCAGTTAGAAATAATTCTAGAATAAAATGAGAAAATAATGCTAAGAGATAAATGAATGAGTAGGGTCTTACATGGATACACAGTATGAAAACGAATAGAAAGTAGACAATGAAAGTACATGAATCTTAAATAGGAAATGTAAGGAAAGTAAGAGACAGAAAGGGAAAAAGTGAGAGATTCGAGCTGATCCAATAATTCTCTGTCCTCTCTGCCTCTTCGTTTTAGTAAGGTTGATCTATAGAATTGGTATCTGCCTGCAAAACTATTTCTATGATGCCTGTTTGGAAAAGAGTCAAGCTGATACAATAATTGTGGAAAGGATTTTTGTAAAGTTCATCAGATGCCTCAGAGTTCTTTGACCGATGTTCATAAATTCAATAACCAACCATTTTGTTTAACTTCTTCCCTGTTTCCCACTTCTACTTGTATAAGTTGATATGGATGGAAGGGTGCTCCATATTGCATCCTCCATTTTCTAATTTTTCCAAACCTTCATAACAATAAAGGTATCTTATATTTTCTCACAAAAAAATAAAGATTTAGATCCTAGAACAGGGAACATGAAGAATGATGCAAAAGGAAATGAATTTACATTTTTAAAAGGGCATGGAATGAAAGGGTTCAAAATCTCATCAACCAAAATTAGAAAGTTGCTTAACAGCCTTGTAATTAACCTTCTGTAATTATATTTTTATATATTTATGAACAATAGATTTGTGCAGCGTGCCCTTTTTGACCATCCATTGCAATGGCTTCACCAGAAAAGAAGAGCATGAAGTCCTTTGGAAATGTAGCTTCTTTGCACTGCTTTGTCCTTATGGCTAGAGAGAAAGTGCCAAATTCTTTTCATCAGAGATTGATAGAGTTGTATCCTTATCCCCTCTGTGGGTATGAATCAAGGGTTTCTAGAGGGGCCGGTGTATTTCATTTTCTTCACTCTATTATTGGGAGGACTTCTTATCATTCTTCCATGTAAGAAAGAAGGTAAAAGAAAAGAGAGAAGGGTTGGGGGAAGAAAGGCAAGACATACCTGGCAATATCCAAAGCAAAATTGATTGCTGTTGACGGACTAAGTGTGCCCTTTTCCTTGAGATGCTGATGAAGATCACCCTGCATATGACACAACCCTTTCCAAGCTTAAGTTTACTGTTACAGAAGCTAGACGCAGAATGCTAAACTCAAAGCAGATACATGCATTCACATACCCCTCTTAGATACTCAGTAACCAACAAAAGGGGCTTTTTATCTGTCACAGCTCCAAGAAACTGGACTATATTAGGGTGTCGAACCTTCACTAGCAAATTAACTTCATGCCTGAAGTCCTGGCTGAATTGAAAGTTAAACCCACCCAAAAAGAGAGGATGAGTGATTGACACATACAGCATACAGAAAAATCTATATCACAAATAAACAGTTTATTGCTGCAGAAGTATCAGCTTAATACTAGTATGCTCTATCTCCACCATGGCACAATGGATGAAGAATTTATTACTCTTCCTTAAAAGGAGATCAAGTTAAACTATGTATAAGCATAATTTTCAAAATCAGATTAGTTAGTTCTTTGAATGGGTCTTCACTCTTCATAGACTTTAAAGACAGAAGAATGAATCTTACATCACCAATCTATCATCTGAGAGAGATGGAAGAATGCGTTTGACAGCTACAGGTGTTCCACGCCATTGTGCTTTCAAAATTTCACCAAAAGACCCCTGGAGAAAACATACAGAACCAATAAGATCATATTTCATACACAAATGTTCACCGAAGGCATAAACTTATAATGCAAGACAAAAGTGAAAGAGTGATAGCAACAAACACTAAAAAATATGAATGGCTTTGTTTCTTTTATAAATCATAACAAATCTTCAAGATTAAATAACGCCCCTTCAATGATCAGCAGACAATGAAAAATTAATAGAAAGACAACCAAAATTTGAGTTGTAATACCAAATAGCTAACGATAAATTATGAAACCAACTTGGTCTTCAAAAACAATAACATGCAACTGTGGCTCCTAAAGAATAATAGGGTGAATATATTAGGATAATATAGTCAAGAAACACAAGAAAACCATAACTCATAAATGGCTCTGTTTCTATTTATCAATAATATATAAACTTCAACACTAATCATTCATTTGGTGATCATTGCACAAGGAAAAACCAATCGAAAGACAAAAACAAAAGTTAGTTCAAAAGGCCAAATTTGTAACATGGAACCAAGCATGCTGTAGCTATCACTATCGCATGAAACTTTCCTAAAGCATAATAGGGTAAACATCTTATAATAATATATGTTAGGAAACACAAGAACACCCAAACTCCGAAATAATCAGACTGTTCACAAATAGTATATACAGTCAAAATTCCCCAATTGGACAGCATAATCCTGACAAAGTTCAGTGCCACAAACATATAGAAAATGTAAAAGATACCTTTCCAATGCGAACTGAGCTTGTGAAGTCCAGCTCAGAAGGGTCTATTTCCCAATCACACTTGTTCGGCAGTGGAGGAGCAACAGGGTTTGGTTCAAAATGGCTCCCATTTTGACCCTGTATCATCAATGACAAGAAATAAAGACCCACAAAAGTAATAAAAGCAGCTAATCCATCCATAGCAGAAGGTTTAGTTTTAGGTTACAAAGATTCATAAAAATCAAGCTACTAATAAACGGTTGAAATTAAAAGGCATACACTATTAAACAGATGAATTAGCAAACTGCAACTTATCAGCCACCTTAACGTTCTTTAATGCACACACAGAAGAGTGGAGACAAGGAAAAAATGTTGAAGACAGACTATTAAGGTCAATATACAAGTACCATATCCCACAACTTCAGAGAGCTTGTAACAAGGCTACAATCATTATGGAAGCAATGTCAGCTCAAGAGCTACTAAACATTCATATGTTGCATGAACTTGCAGGTTGGAATCAAAGTACATAATGCACTAAATCGTTTTAAGAAGCCACCCATTAATTTTGGAAAATGATCTGGGGCCTTCATTAGGTGAACTGAGAGCTTTTTTTCCTAGGGAAAATAGGAGAAGTTATCCTATTGCTGAGAACACAATAGATTAAGATTATTTGTCATGTTAGCTTGTCATTGGTTCCAAACATCAAGATCGTGTGTATTAAATATGTCAATGTTGTTACCAAAAAAATTTGTTATATTTTTACCCCTATTACTTTCTTATTTCCCAAAGTAAACTTAACTTCTGACTTCCCTTAAATCCTCTATACCGAGTGGAGGAAGATGGAAAATTTAAATTTTAAGGATTTTATACTATGAAGTATGAAGTATAAAATTAAAAATTCTGTCGGTATTGCTCACTACATAATCTTTTGACTGTCCCCTACTCAAATAAAATCCCTATTCTCCTTTTTATATAGATAGTAACGAGGAGGAGTCGAGACAAGAAAACTTACGATTTACCTCAATAGTTTCTAAAGATACGAAGTTGGGAATTAGAAAAGAGGCTTATTAACAAGTGCAGATATACATCAGCTTGCAGAATATTTGCCTATGCCAAAAATAATAACTCAACAAGACAAAAAGATAACAAAATGGATAGCCGCGGCCATACCAACTACAGCCACTAACTGCAAGTTGAAGAGCGTAATTGGGAGTATCAGTAAAACGTGCGTTTGCAAAAGACAACAAACTAATAAATCACAATTCAACAAAATATCGTTCAAAAGTACGCACGAGCAAAACAAAAGAGAAAAGGAAAAGAGAAGTTCCTAACCCTTTTTTAAGAGAAATGTGAACTTACAAAAGATAAGCCTCCATGAGATTTTAAAAGCTCCACCATGCTAAGCTTATGACCACCTTCTGCATCCGCCAGAGGCTGCCGAGGGGAAATCAAAGTTTTAGACATTCCTAAAGTTCAGAAATATAAATTACCCAAAAGAATGAAGTTCCCTGTCCGAATTAGGAAGAAATGCAATACAGTATTTCTCCAGCGATCCTGCGCGTTGACATCAGCACCATATTCAAGCAAGCACTTAGCAACATCGACCCAACCATGAATAGAAGCAACGTGAAGAGGAGTGCGATTGTCATAATCTCTAGCGTTCACCAGCGATCGATCCTCCTCCAGAAGCTTGCGAACAGCAGTGGCGTCGTTCTGATGGGCATGCCACAGGATCAACGAGGTGCGATTTACTTTGGCCTTATCCTTCTGCTTGTCCTTGTCCGGCCCCGAGGTACAGCTGCCGGACGAATCGGCGCCGGAGGCGGAGTTCTCGGAACTCATGGCGTGGACCAAGGGATCTGGTGGATCCAGTAGCTGCAATTGTGGAAAGTGTCAAAATAATGAATCAGATTTGAGTGAGAGAAAATTGAAAGGCTAGTTATTTCCGTTAAATTATTGGATTTTGTGACTACTTTTTTGAGTATAAAGAATCGGATTGATTCCCTGATTAAGGTGCGGGTCGACAGGGAAGTGGGGATTCTAGTTTCTGTAGGTTATTTGTGGCATCTGCGAAAGCGGGGGCTTTAGTAGTATTATAAATAATAATACTCTTATTACAATATGATAGGATATTTTGTCAAAAAAAGAATAAATTATGATAGGATAGGAAGTGGGGAAGTTTTTCTCTATAACATTTATTGTAAATTTGTAAAGTCTGGGTTCTTGGTAGGTGTACCTTGTTCATGCAACTATTTTTCATTTATTTAGTTGAAGATGGGTTGCAATCTATTAGAGAATGCAAGCTATCCTGTTCAATATAGATTGCAGTATGTAAGTTTTAAAACAATTTCCAGGTTCTCTAGGAAATATATGTTTTAATTTAAAAATTAGAAAAATTATATAAAAGTCTTAAATAAAAGAATTTATATTAAAGAGACCCGAGAACAGAAAAAATTAATAGTACATTCTTATTAACAACCCAATAATTATTATGGAGTTGTCATTAACAATCTCAAAAGTGTCATTGACAATTTACGGGATTAACAGTAATTTTTTATATTTTTAGGATCTTTTTGTCATAAATTTCTTTATTCATAACCTCTATATAATTTTTCTTTAAAAATTATATTGCCCGTGAGCATTACTGTAATAAAAAAAATTTAAGAAAATTGTCCTTTTAATTTATTTTATTACTCACAACTCATAAATGTCTTATACAGTGCATACTTACAAGTTACAACCTTTACTAAAACGATTTTGCCTTCCATTACCATCAATTTAAACACACATAAAACGTCAACACCAAATTTGAGTCTATGACCCCATCAAAGTGGCTGTCAATTACTCAATGGACGTCTGGCCATGTTGACTAAAATAATTTTATTTATCATAACATTTTAAAATAAACAATTTCATTTTGTTTAAATAGAAAAATTATCGATAAATAATTCATTCTTTTTAAGAAATTAAAGTAACAATTATTTTGGTGAATTAGAATAGGATTAATAAAATTCATTGGTTCTTCAAATTTGACCTCATTTTAATTTTAATCCCTTAAATTTCAAATAAGAGGTTTTAGTCTCTGAAGTTTTATTATAGTTAAAATATTAATTCCTATATCTTAATAAAAAAAAAGACAATTTTGCTCTTACAGTGACCAAAACGTCTTATTTAAAACTTGAGGAACTAAATGAGCGGAGGATTAGTCCTTGGTCTATCGGGCTGGGGGATACCTTGCAAAAGAAAAAAAAACTTGAGAAACTAAAATCAAAATAAAGATAAATTTAAAGAACAAAAAATGATATTAACCCTTAGGATTATCTTGGAGAAATATCCCAGTTAAATGTCACTTTTTTTTTTCCTTTATTTTTTGGGGCTACATGTATGTCTACTTCTTGAACTGTGTTATAGGCCACTAATTCTTGAATTTTATGGTTTCATTTCAGTGTATTAATTCTATCAAATGCCTTTTCTTCCTCTAACTTATGTAAAAAAATTAACAATTAATCTGTAGGTCCTTAAATTTTTAATTAAGTCCATATATATATTATTAGATTTGTATACTTCTATTTGTTTTATTATTAGGTCCTTGTAGTTTTTTATACCTTATCAAATCCTAATAGTTTCAATCGTTTTTTAGTTAGATCCTTTATTTTTTAAAAATATTTATTCAATAAATACTAACATTATTCTTCTATAAATATAAAATACAATATTACTATTTATAATATTATTAAATATTATGATATATATATATACTAATATTATAACACACACACACTAATATTCTATAAATAATCAATTATTATGATATTTTATTTTAACATTCCTTTTTATAATTATTTTAATATTCTTCATAATTTTTAAGTAAACGTATATTTTAATTATTTAATTTTTATATAATTATAAAATTGGAATTATACTAATAATTTTTTGAAACATAAAATAGAATTATGATAGTTAATTAAAATTTAAAAAACTTACAAGCACTTGATTAAAAACATGTGAAAGAACAAGGACTTGATAAAAAGAAAAAAAAAACATTATAAAGACCTAATTAAAAATTGGTTAAAATTAGAAAGGCCTACATATTAATTATTCCTTAACAATGTTGATATTAAAATATTAAATATTAAAAGATATTATCACATGTTAACGAACTAAATTTATATTTTTAAATAATGATGATTGAGCCAAAACAGTCATTAGACTAACCATATTAATATTAGAGGACTTAAAAATACTATATAATGTTTGAAAATAAATGTAAGCTTTTGTTTTAAAAAATGGCCCACCTAATTCATAAAAATAAAGTAAATAGTACTCTCTCCGATCTTAATTATAAGGGTTTACTGACTTTTTTAGAGAATTCTAAGAAAATTCCAAGAGAGCTAATTATGTTATTTAAGTCATTAAAATTTATAGTTTTTCTTTAAATTATATTGTTTGACTTATGAACTAATATATAACATAATATATAATATGATTAAATAATGTAATTAACTTTATTAAAATATTCATATAATTTTTTAAAAAAGTCAACGTGCCTTTTTAATTAAGAGCGAAAAAAGTATATACTTCACCTGTGACAGCGCTTTGAAACAGACCATGGGATAATATCCCAGAGTTATTGACTTATTAGTCAATCCAAAACGGTCTTCTTCTCTCTAATTTATATGGTTGTTATAAAACTAATAAAAATATGGATAAATCCTCTTTTTGTTATAAAAATAAAAGAGATATGTGATAAGAGATAGAGAAGAGGAAGACGCCAACTATTGAAAGAAATAGAGGGGAGAACAATCCTCATTCACTTGGATTTTTTATTTTTGGTTACAATACTCTGGACGAGGCCTTTGTGTCGTACAATAAATAATATATATATATATATATATATATATATATATGAATATACATTACATGACCTTTCCTATTATTCATGGATACTGACTATTATATGAGAGGTCAAGTGCCAATCCACATAATGAATATGCAAACCAAAATTTAAATGAATCCTTTAACCATATTAACTTTAATACATTTATTTCTACTCGAACATTATATAGTATTCGTTTTTCTTAATTTCAAAGACCAGGTCAAAATATTTTTACCTCAATAACTGTTATTTTGCCAGAAA
>JBAGKO010000004.1:6518164-6530290 GCA_037177275.1 Acacia concinna | reverse complement strand
TCCTTGCCTTTGGTTAGGAACCGATATCCAAATGATTAAGGGGTTTAAGCCTTTAATGGCATTTTCAATTTCAACTAAGGTGGGAAATAGGGATGGAAATAGGCCTCGTCTGACTAGACTTTATTTAAATAGGCCTGAGCCTACAACATATATTTAAAGCCTGGACCTAAGCCTGTAAGCTTTTGTTTTAGGCTTTAAGCCTGTTTAAAAGTCTACTTAAAATTTAGACTTTTAAATAGCATTTAATGACTATGCCTTCAAATTCATATATAACCTTTAAGCCTTAATGCTTATGTACAATCCTACATTATGATTTAAAATATTAATATTCATTCTTGTCATAATATAAGGGCTTACTAAGGAAAATAAAAGAATATATAGTGATAACAATTGTCCAAGAAAATATAAATAATGAAAACTAATTATTGGTTGACTAATGGGATATGTTTTCTACAATTGACCAACTATAACAAGAAGCATATAAAACTATATATTACTTCATTTACTTTTTTCATATAAATTGAGACAAACTCCCCCTACCAAGATTACAATTTTGCTATAGTGGACAATGAAAATTAGAGGAGAAGAAGTAAGTTAACGTTGTCATTCTGAGTGATTGAAGATAAGAAAGGTACGGCTGAATTTTTTATATAAAATCAAAGGTTGGATGTAATGACAATGTGAGACTTAGGAGCAAAAAAAAAACTTATGGTTAAGTTAGTAAATTTATAAATAATTTATAAAATTATTTAGATGATATTATATATACTTATATAATTACATAAGTTAAAAATGTTAAATAGGCCAAGCCTATAAAGGCCTGACTTGTTTATTTTAAAAGGCATGGCAATAGGCCTTAACCTGAGCTTGACCTATTTACTAAATAGGCTAGGTTAGGCCTTATGTAGGTCAGGCTGTAAGCCCCTGTTAGGAGGCCTAGCCTATTTTCATCCCTAGTGGGAAATAGGTCAAGCCCCTAATAGGGGTTTACAGGTTAGTTTATTTAGCGTGTGTTTGGCCTAACGATGGGCGTTACTTTTCCAGCAATTGCACAGATACCTAGATACTTTTGCTGTGGATCAATTTTATCCATGTTTGGCCAAGTGTTAGAGTTCATTGATGCTTTAACTCTAATTGCATACTTTTCTTTAAGTACCATGAGTGATGCTTTTCATCCCGATTGATGGCTTGTTCTTTTTTTTTTTAAAAAAAAATCAGTTATTTTTTATCCTATCTGATCTTAATTATAAGATCTAGTTAATTTTTTTAGATAAATTAAGGAAGCCAAAAGAGTCAATTAGGTCTTACAATTAAGACAGAAGGTAGTATAAATATCACACTATATTTACATGTAAATAAGACTCCCTCCAATCTTAATTATAAGACCCATTTAGTTTGTTTTTGGAAAAATTAAGGAAGCTAAAAGAGTCAACTAGATTTTATAATTAAAACAGAAGGTAGTATAAATATCATATTATATTTACATGTAATAAGACTCCCTCTAGTCTTAATTATAAGACCTAGTTAGTTTTTTTTAGAGATTAAGAAAGCCAAAAGAGTCAACTAGGTTGTATAATTAGGACCAAAGATAGTGTAAATAGCAAAATATATTTAAATGTGTGTGTGTGTGTAATCTATATAATATGATTTATGCCATTTTCAGTTATTTCCCATCAAAAGTTACTTTTACAAAGTTTCAACCAAATAAATTTTACTTTTACATAAATAACTTTTGCAATATTTATTCTAAACACAAATCAAATTACCCAATCTTACATTTACTCAATCTCACTTTTCCAAAAGTACCGATTGTAATCTTTAATCCAAACACACCTGATATCTTAAGTGGCAATGCTTATAGTGATGTCATAGGTTACATTAAGCTTGAAGTGATATGAGTAATGACATTTATGCACTATGATGATGATGGAGATAAAGTCCAAATGACAAAGTCATGATGATGAAGGTAGTGATGATGTGACACAGTGTGTGGTGCCCTCAAATAATGAGGTTACGCACTGTGAAAAAGGCACGTGGTGCCCCCAACATGTAATATGATGATAATGATGGTGATAAGGAGGATTAATATGATGATAAACATTAAGCACAAAGTGACCCAAACATGCAAGATGATGACCATGATGGTGTGACACTAAGTGTGTAGTGCCCCCAAATAATGAGGTTTATACCTTTTAATGGAAATGAAGATGAAACCTTAATGTGGAAGCCATAAATGACGATGAAAAATGTGATAATGGTTTGACACTTGGCATCATACCCTAACATACAATATGATGATAACATCAATGATGGAGATGATGAGGAAATCCTAATATGGAAGATGATTATGATAAAGAACATCAAGCCCTAATGAGGAATTCATGGATGATGGTGTGATGCTAATCACACAGTAACCCAAACATGCAAGAAAATGACAATGATAGTGACAGTGTGGCATGCAACATGGTAATGACAATGATGAGAAAATCCTAATGAGGATGATGAGTATGATAGTGACACAGCATGCAGTGACCCAAACATGCCAGATGATGATAATGTTAAGTGTGACAATGGTGATGAAATCCTAATAAGGACAATGAGTATGATAATGAAGATGAAGCCCTAATGAGGAATTCATGGATGATGGTGTAATGTTAAACACATAGTGACCCAAATATGCAAGATGATGACAATAAGTATAATGACAACAGTGGTGATGATGAAATCCTAATAAGGAAGGTGACTATGATAATGCAAAGTAAATGACAAAGAAAAGGTGGTGATACAGTGCCTGAAATATGCAATATGATAATGCTACCGATGAAGGTATTGGTAAGGGCATCCTAATGAGGGCAATGAATATGATGATGAAGATAAAGTCTTAATGAAAATGATATAATGATGATGATGATAATGATGGAAATGATATTCTAATGATAATGAGGAGGATAAGGAGATGATGATGATGAGATGAAAAAATGATGAAAAGCAATCTGACTAATGATGTTGCCCCTCTGTATCCAAAATTTAGGTTCAAGCCATTATTACTCTTGATGAGAACTCTTTTGTTTGCTCTAATATAGTAAAAGTTCATTTTGAGGCATATATATGATAAAACCTCTTTTATGTTGGAAAAATCATCCCAAGTTTGCCCCCATAATGGCATGCAATACATGTGAAGCTGGGTGAGGGTAAAGTGATGGAAGACCCAATGCATATAAAGTTTTCCCAGTTTGACAATATATTATGATCTTGCTTTGGGTATAACTTAGTGCTACACTCTTGATGTAAGTAAAGGCTATTGAGTAATAGGTCAAATTTGGAATATTCAACTATTTCTTTAGCCTATCTTAATTTTGTGTAGCACATAATTTTTTTTTTGTATATCTTCATCTTTAATGCTTGCATAGTCAATTTTTATTTTTTGTTTTAAAAAACAACCTCATTTAACAATTTTAATGTCATAATGAGAAATGGATAAGGGCAATAGAATTGAGAAGAAGCCCCAAATTATAACTTATTTGTCTTTATTGAAAGGCTCACATGAAGTCCCAAATTATAACTTCTTTTTTAATAGAAGGAAGGTAATGTCCCAAATGTGAAGTATGACTGGGAAAGGCTCACATGCCATATTAGGAGTATAAAAGGAATGAAATGGAAGAATTCCTTTGATCCCAGTGTTTGAAGAAAGACCTTTGAGCATTCTTCAAGAAATCTAGCAAGGTGTTAACATCTGGTTATTAAAAAAGAAGACAATGTCCAAGTCATGTCACCAACATCAAGAGATATAACAATGCATTGCTATCTAAATCATGTCACCAACATCAAGCTAGTATTAAGGAAACAGGTTTAACAAGAATGCAATGCCCTAATGATTTTCTCACTAGGTATTGTGTTTACTCTCACCACACAGTATTTTAGGGTTAGAGTTTGCTCTTAATATCCAAATTATCCAATTCTCGTTTCATAGACTTGGCAATAATCTTGTTGTAGGATGATTCATATTGGTCATCCTCATATCATATGCAATTGTTGTGGAAAACTAGGTCATATTTCTCACACATGCTACATTAGAAGAAATTCTAATATGAGAAATAAGTTTATTTTGGTTACTAAAAGAAAATGTAAGGTACAATGTTAATAATCAAGGACCTATGTATAAGTGGGTACCAAAATGTCTATCTAGTGCTTCATTTGTGCAAGTTGATCCCAAGAGAAATGGACACAATAGTATTGAGATGATGAAAAACAAGCCAATAGTTACTCATGAACCTAAAGGAGTATTAGCACCAATTAAGGTAACTCTTGGAGCACCTATTGCTATTACTACGAAGTCTTAAAACAAAGAGAAGAAATTGAGAAAAGGAGTTTGTTTTACTTCAAGGATGGACTACTATGGAATACTGTTCAATTACCTTGAAGAGAAGAAGAAAAGGAGAATCTCTCATACACAAAATGCAAAATTTTTCAAGTCTATATCGTATGAGAGAAAATCACAAAGACCCAAAGCAAGAAATTCAAAGTTTCAATATCATAGAAAAATGCAATAGGAAAGTAAAGACAATCCTCCAAGCATCTAAGGAAAACGTATGCAAGGATAGACCCTCCAAGACTTTTATCTTTAATATTCACAAAGGGATTACAATGTTCAAAACTTTATTTCTTTATGAATATATGATTATTTGAAATGAAAATGCTTATTCTATACATAAAGCCATGTTATTTGTATTGTGCTTAATTGCTTTGATTTGAATATATTCTTAGAGTATGTGAATTTTATCATTGTTTCCTACAAGCTAAGCTTACACATACGTGAAATTGGATCCCGAAGAAAGAAAAAGAATTATATTATTTTGTAGGAAATAGACAAGAAAGCTTCATCTCAAGACAATGAAAGAAAAATAAATCAAATCTTGAGGAAGATGAACAAGTAATGCTTGATTTGATGTTGAGTATGCAAAAAGAACGATGCCCTAAGACACACTCAGAATGTCCTGCCAGTAATGAAGGAAGACAAGAAATAATTGGGAGTGCCCACTAAAGTGACAATATTTTATGGAGGAGGTGCATAACGATGCATCACTCAAGTGACCACTTGAGTGATCATCATCACTTTGTGATGACTGCTAGTGATCTAGCCAAAAGGTGCAAAATTAAGAGAAAAAGATGAAGTGCAATTCAAAGGATAAATCCTTAAGTGATTACAAAATTACTTGAATAAGGTATCATTTTCTTAATCCATCAATTTGCCGTGGGTTTTATCACTCGAGTGACCACTGGATTAATGGTCAAGCACAATCTTGAAGATAAAACCCCTATTACATCATCACTTCTCACTCTCTCTTAGAGATTTACTTCCAATCTTTTCATCTTATGTTGTGCTCATATGAATTGTCTTGGGTAATGCATATTTGACCATTTTTGTATACCATTAGAAATCAATCATTTATGATATTCAAAATTTTTTCAGATTGCTACATGGATCAAAAGTGAAGTTGTACATTATCTTTCTATGAGTTTATATTTTGAAATGTACAATCCAAAAACTTATTCACCTTGTTTTTTAAAAGTGCATACACATGACATGGAAAAGATTCATGCTTTGAATGCATTCAAATTATTTTTATAAAACTGGAGGTTAATATTTTTATAAACTAAATATCAGAATTGCTTCAAATCCATTCATTAGAGTTTCCGTCATGATTGACCCTAGATGTTCTATATAGTACTTGAACTCCTTTTTCCTAGGGTCTACTTAGTTAGACCTCAAGTCAATTTGACCATTTGTATTAGTTTCAAGTCTATTTCCTAGAACATTATTTCGTATGTGAAGGCCTCATACTTAACATGTTTATTTGAATGATAAAGTTATTCCAAGCACTATATATGTTCATTAATGTATTGAATGATAATGCATTAACCATTATACTAAAATAACTTCGAATAATATTTTGGAACTCTGGTCATTATTGTTAACTCATCACACTCATTTTGTTGCTCAAATACATTAAAATTGCCTTCGCCTATTTCTGAGCAACAAGTGTCTTGCATTTGAATTATTGACTTGAATGCTCCTATTCTTCAAGACTCAGCTCTAAGAGTCAAGATTATCTCTTGATAAATAGCAAATTCATTACATTCATATGTATCTATCAAGCTAAGGCTTGTTTAGCAAACATGCTATCTCAATTGTTGTCTAAAATTGAAGCTCTCTGATTTCTGGTAAATTAACTTCTATAATTTTTTTTGGCATGAGCATTGATTTATTTAACAAATTTCTTAAAGTTGGCTTGGGCAAACTTGTTTATCAAATAATTTTTTTAAAAAAAATTATTTTGATCCCTTTCAACATAAAAAGCATAAGTTACTCGTGCAAGCCAATTTCAATTGATCATTATGATTTGATTTATATATGAATTGCATGAAATTCTTATCAATGACATCTTTTCTACATAAGATGTTTTTACAAATTTTCATTTATCTTCGAAAAGTATGATGCATCGTATAGGGAAAATTTCATGTGGAGCCAAGAGAAGTTGGGTACTAAAGAGCATGTATTTCTGTTCTGCAGGAGTTGGCCAAATTACTCTGCTTTTGGGTACAAAGAACATTGGCGAATAATTGCAACATCCTAATTCTTACTCACCAAAATTCCTTGAGTATATGACAAGATAAGAGGAATAAAATGGTGGATTTTTGTGTGAGAATTATGGCCAAAGCAAGTTTTGGCTAATTTCTAAAATGAGAATGGTGGCAGTTTTGCATTTGTCATTTTTGCCTAGGTTAATGATGTCCAAACATTGTGAAACTTTCTAGTCTAGAGGTAACATATCAAGCTTTAATTTGATATGTCATTTGTCAGATTTGGATGTGTATGTTGGGAGTTCTACATTTTTAAAGTTTGCCTGGAAAAAAACTGGCAAATTCTGGGGTAGAGTTCAATTTTGTAGGATACTAAATTGATATGTATATAGAAAGGTTATGACTATACTTTTTTTGAAACTAGACTAGTTCAGTGTCACTTAGCCTTTGGAATCATCTCAATTGGATATTTGTAGGCATTAATTATAAATTTTTAAATATTAGAGAAAATTCTACAAACAATTGTGGAAAACGGGGCTAGGCGAAAATTATGTAATGGCACAATTGTAATTTGTCACTCATACAAGGATTAAAAGGGAAGACAAAAATTGATCTCATGGGTAAGATGGGAAAGTCAAATTGGAGGGTCAAGATCTTGTTCTGAAAAGTCAAGAAGGAAGAAGATATTTATAAAACAAGTGGTTGAGAATTTATCTTAATTAAATAATGCAATTGTGCACATTGGATTAGCATGTTGAAAAGCTAATTGAAGAGGCAAGGAACAGCCTCTTTTTTAGCCAAATCACAAGGGGAAGAGAGAGAGAGGACTTAGAGAAATAGAGAGAAGAGGAAGGAAGAAGAGATAAGTGATTCCAAGGTAAGTTGAGCATGAAACTTCCATTTCCTTCTTGATTCTTGGCTTCTACCCCCATCTAATGGTTGGATCCTTCTTTAAATTACATGTAGCAAGAGCAAGAGGGGTTTTGGATTTCAGTTAGAGAGATAAGGTCAAGAAACTAAAGAGGTAAGCATGGAAACCTTAAATCTCTTATGATTCCTAGCTGTTTGTTGGTGGATATTGTTGTCCATGGTGATTATTGGTTGTTCTAACTGATTTTCTTTACTTGGGATGCACAAACCCTAAGGGGAGGTGATGCCCAAATTGTGTCAAGTCATGTGGAACGGTTAGAAAATGGTTTGAATAAGCAAATAAGAGTGTAAGAAGGATGTTTTGATGAAAGGAACCTTGAAAGTAATTTTGTAAAATGTGCCCTGTTTCATGTGGGTTCTATTTGGGGTGTTAGAGCTGGATTTTGGGCTATTGATACTTCCAATGAGCTTAAAATAGAAAATTGTGTGGGGTAAAGGTGAGGAAACAAGTTTGGAAGCATTAGAATAGACAATGACATTTTTGGCAAAAATAATGTCAATTTTTGGATCAGTGTTGGATCAGGGGGAAGGAATGTGAATTTGGAAATTCTAAGTCAAAAAATGGATTCAATAAGCGAAATTGTGTAAGGATAGGATGGGTCATGATTTTTAGAAAAGTGGAAATATAATGAGTTTAAAAGGAAAGAGATTGGTACCCCTAAGGGCAATTCCGTAAATAGGCATTTTTGAGACTCTAGTAAATCTTAATCCTTTAAATGCACTTAGTCATAGATATTTAATGAGTAATGGCTCATTATTATAAATTGGACATGTAGGATTCAATATTTGCCCATTTAAGCCGAAAGGCAGGTAGGAGAGTCGAGCATTAGAAAGGCGTTTAGGTAGTAACTCTGTCTTTCATGATTAATGTGATGTGTTGAAATGTATGGTTTGCCATGAATTGAGATTAAGACTGGTGCGAAGTGCACTGGACAGTGTGATCCTTTGTGATCCATTGTGAGAGTGTTGCAATGGTGCAAAGTACATTGGATGGTGTGATTCTTTGTGATCCATTGTGAGAGTGTGGCAATGGTGCAAAGTACATTGGATGGTGTGATTCTTTGTGATCCATTGTGAGATATGGCATGAAGTGCGACCATGGTGCAAAGAGATGGTGTGATACTTTGTGGTCTACTATGAGATATGGCGCAAAGTGCATCGATGGTGCTTATGATTGGTTGTTGAGATTCGTTTAAATCTCACCCTTTCCTTGAAATTTAAAATTACCAGCTAGATGAAACTCTTCCCAGGGCAAGAACATTATGACTAGATACTGAGAGTCTAAACCCAATACAGAAGAAGATGATGATGATGAAGAAGAAGGCTTTTATTTTAAGTAGCTTAGTTTAATAGCGATTTGTAACGACGCTATATATATATTGTGTAACCTGTGGAGAACACTATATGTACCTAAGATTGTATAAATATATGAATATAGTTTTATACTATTTTCTACTCGCTTATAAATTGATCTTTAAATACTCTAGAAATGTCAAATTGAAAGAGGGTTTAACACTAATAGAGTAGGCTTGATGTGGACCCAATAGGCACTTGTCCTAAAAAAACCTAGAAATTAAAGAAAGGTTAATGTAAGGAAAGGAATTTATAAAGAAAACAACAGAAAAGGATAAAGATCTAGAAACTAAGAACCCAATGAACACCTATTCCAAAAAAAAAACATTGAGTATATGAAACTCAACACCTAAAGGAAACATGGCCCAAGAACCCCAAGTATATACACAAGAGTCAATCAACTTCTTATGCTTGGTAGTATTCTCACAAGAATATAAGGAAGCAATCTGCCTGAATAATTCTTCATTGAAATCTGAAAACTAAACGTACAAAGTTTGACCTTTAAATAAAAGCCCAATGTGGTTAGGTATTTGGGAGTGCAAGGAAGTCACTTTAGTGGTCTTGGATGATTTTGGGACATCACTTTGGTAGTTGGATGGAAGAATATCATATTATGGTAAGATAATGGCAGAATATTTGAAAATCTGAATTTTAGGATAAGTAAGTAATGTGGAATATGAATAAAAGAACAGATATTTAGAAGATATGTTTAAAAGAATAAATACTCAAAAGGTATGGTGATTTGTATCCATTTAAATGAGATTTTGGGCAGATTTAAATGAATTCTATGGATATTGTTGGATAACTGGGCTTTTTAAAGCTGACTCCTAAAGATAATTAAATAATTCCCTAATATGCCTTAATTAAATAATTAATGGCATCTAAAACGCTTAAAAATAAATAAGAATTTTTTCTTGGGCTTTAATTAATGATGTCCACCCATTACAATTCAAATCATATACAATTCAAAGCAAAATGGATTTCTGAATGCTACTCGCAACTTGGGCTCATTTATAGCTAACCCAAGCCCATCTATTTAAGTCATTGCATGTCCTTTATCTCTCCTTGAGGAATTTGGAGGCTTTCTTCACTTATCTCTTCAATTTGGGCTCCATGTGGTGTAAGCCCAACTTCTTTAGTGATTAGATAAGTGATATCCCTTGGTTGTGTATCTTAGGCCTCGTACAGCTTCTCCTAGGTTTATAAATACTCTATTATGTACCATTTTAAAGAAGGATATAATAATATGGTAAGAACTTTGTTCTTGAAGAATTTAATGTCTCTTGTGTGAGCATTGCTCGCTTCCTTGTATTTCTGGCAGAATTTAATGTCTCTTGTGATGTCTTTGTGACTAGGTTGTAAGAGACATGATCTCTTAAGGCCCTACCTCTTATCATTCGTTCCTATGTGTTTTCAAACTTGTTTCTATTCGGTCTATCCCCCTATCTTGAAAACCTTGGAGGGCTCATTAGGCCTCAAGCTGGATGATATCATTAATTTCTTGTTCACTGTGGATGCCACCAGAGATGCCATGTAGTACTTTGTTGTCATCTTGGATGCCAACTTTGATGCTTTGTTGGACTACATAAGACGTCACTTGTACCTCTATCACAATTCAAGCATAAATACCTTATTCTCACCTTTCTCTATCATTTAAACTATAAAACAATTTCAAATCCTCCTCCCACATGCTTGGCCAAAACATGGGCAATATATATGCCCTTAGAACAACCTCCAAAATCATAGAAAAAGATAAGAGAATTAATGGAAATGCATGCTAGAACTTACTGGGACCAAAGCCGAATTGTTGTAGCTCGGCTCCCTTCTTTTCCCTCTTGAATTGACTAAGTTTTGAAAAGGCCAGAACCTCCCCAAAGGTGCCTATTTAGTTCAGCCAAGGCTGCTGGGGGGCATTAATAGAAAATTTTTGGGACATGCATGGCATTTTTTAATTGTTCAAAAGTCATATGTTCACACTGAGATTGCTTCTTGAGATGACAAGTGTTAACCTTCTAGATGCCTCCTAAATTCTCTCCATTCTCCCTTAATATTTTGGCAGGGGATTCCCCAAACCTATTTTCTTCCAACAATTTCCACCTCACCGATTTAAAAACCCACCAACACCTGAAAAATTATTTGCTAGGAGAAATATTCGCAGAATTTCCAAATAAATCTCTGAATATCCCAGGAGCTTCCATGTGAAATTTTAGAATTTTTCTCAACCTATAACTCCCAAAATAATTTTTTTGAAATTTACCTTATACCGGAAATATTAATTCTGGTGATTTTACTGATTTCTTTGAATCTTCTTTTGGGTTCAAGATAATTTTATAAATTCTTTAAATTCTCAAATTAATTTTCCCTAATCCCATTCTAAAACAACGAAGCCCCTATATATTTAAATAATTAATTTTCAGCAAAAACCTGGTCCGGACAAAAATATCAAAATATTCTAAAAAGTCATTAAAAACCTAGTTCTCAGACATCAAAAGTCACTATGAGCCTCATATACAATTCTAGACGTCCTCTTCTATTTTTTGGGATTTTTGAGAATTTTCAGGCTTTTGGACCTAAACAAAATTCAAATTCTGGGTTTGAAATACTTTTTCTTTTTGCATATTGGTCCTTCCCCTGATCTTAATTCAAAAGTTGTGAGATCTCTGTCTCCTCCATTGATTATGCCTTTTAATCATTCTAAATCCCTCACTTAGGGAGCTAGAAATATCAGGATGTTACAGAAAGTGTCATAGTCAACATGCTCGTCAAATCCCTCCAGACAGATCAACACATGACACATATATGAAAGACCTTCAATTTGATGAACCAATATAACATGAAGCGTAACTTAGAGAAGTGTTCATTCAGGGTTACATTAGGGAAGTCATTAGGGCACCTCATGTCGCATCATGGAATAAAAGCTAACCCAAAACATATCAAGGCCGTGATCAATATCCACCCAGGAGCATTAAGGACATACAGAGACTCATTAGCTAAGTGGTTGTACTGATTAGATTTATCTGTAGGTCCATAGAGAAATGCAACATGTTCTTGGTTGCATTAAGAAAGAATAAGACCTTTGGATTGAGCGATGACTGAGTTTGCAATTAGAAAGGAAAGATTTCCAGCTCAAAGAAAATCAAAATTAGCTCCAAGAGGAGATGGTCCATTTCAAGTGCTTGAACGCATCAATGATAATGCTTACAAGATTGATTTGCCTGGTGAGTATAATGTTAGTGCTACTTTTAATGTGGCTGATTTATC
>JBAGKO010000004.1:6489047-6513598 GCA_037177275.1 Acacia concinna | reverse complement strand
GCAGCGTTAAATCTCCTGGCCAGCTGTCCTTCCCATAGAGGAACCCACAATGAGCGGAGGATTAGTCCTTAGCCTGCTGGGCTGGGGGAAACCTTGCGAAAGCAAAAAAAATAGACACTTAGTTTGAATAACACATTACTGGAGTATTCTTCATTGGTGGTTATTGTTTGGCTAAGGTTAGATGAAGTATTGTGTTTGGCATTGGGAAAATCATTATTTTCCATGTAACTATATTTCATTCAATTTTTAATTTGATAGTTAGGTGTTTTACTTCATTAATTAAATAATTAATTTGCCATGTTCACACCATTGACTCTTCAACTTTGCTCTATTAGAAAATGTGAAGATGCAAATTTAGCAATGAAAATTTAGAGAAAGAATAACAGAAGTTAAAGGTATTGTTATATCTATTCTAAATAAATTCTTTATCTCTACTTTTCCAAAAAAAATATATAGTTCTTATGGATAATTATAGCGACATTGTTCATTACTAAATTTGCACATTCATCCAATTAAAAACTTAATAAAGGTATAACTACATGCAAATATATTTTCCCTTTTTGGCAGTTTACTATGTTCAATAATTGCAAATACAACCCGTGGGAGATGTGCTTAAATAATCATTTTAGAAAAGTATAGCATAGAGGCATATGCGAACCATACCCAACGAACAAAATTCAGCAATACACTGTGGGATTTCAGCTGACCACGAATTTGGGAAAGTACTATATATGCAGTTAAAAATCTAACTCCCTTTGACTGGCTGATATTGTCACTTTGGTAGCCTCGGTTACTACTTCTACCATTCCATGTGAGGTTATCTTGGGTTAGGTTCAACGTCCAAGAAACGTAAAGCTCGCCTTATTTCATGGGACACCACATGTAAACCCAAAAACAACGGCTTCTCGGACTTGAAACATCTTCGTAGCCAGAACCAGGCGTACATGGCTAAGCTGGGATGAAATTTAGTTAAACGCATCAGTTATGATTTAGGGGTTCATATTGTAGGCAGTAATTAAATATCAGTGTGGGAATGATCTTACGTTAAGGCCAGGCTCTAATACATGGTCTGGCATTAACAAGACATGGAAGCAGTTAGGTGGATACAGGACAGACATGGGGGTGTCACGATTAAATCTGCAAACAAGGTGATTATGAATGAGCATGATTGGGGGGATTTATTTGTGCCAAGAAGTGTGGAAGTTCAATACGGTTTCCTCAATGCAGGTCCTTCTCATGCATGTGGCTTGTACTACTTAAAAGGGTTTGCTCACAAACGTTGAGAGATATCATTGGGGCGTGTGTGTGAGAGAAAAGACCATATTTGTTCCTCTCCTTCATTCGCTCTCAGACCATGGTGAGACGAAGAGATTGCAGGCTTGTAGCTAGCTAGAGGCGGTGGACTTAGGTGCCGTTTGGATTGAGGGTGAAAGAAGTAATTTTTGGCTATAATTGACTTTATCAAAAGTGATTTTTTTTAAAAAAAAACTATTCATCAAAAGTGATTTATATTTAAATTTAGGGTAAAAAAAGGACTTGTGTTTAGATTGGGGATAAGAGAAGTTACTTTTTTTTTTTTAATAATTAGTTATAAGGAGCTTTTATAAAAAAAGCTCAGTGCCTTTTAATAAGCATCTAACACCCAATTGATGAAAAGTAACTTCTTTCTCGCTGAAAAGCTCCTTAGCTCACCACACAACGTTTTTCGAGGTCAATTAGTGTAACTCCTAAGAGAGGTGATGATTGTTGCTAGAGAGGTGTTGGTTGCTTTGGAAGCCGCGGAATGAATGAATCTTTGATCAGGTTTTGAGTAGCATCAATTCTCTCAATTATAAGCTTGGCATGAAATAAGCTTAACCCTATATTTGTATGGAGTGAAAATAGGGTTGAAGGAGTACTAGAAAGAAAAGTTTTCAAAAATGATAAAATAATATACTACTTTAAGAGTTTTTTTTCAAGGTTTTAAGACCCGGATGGCCGAATAGTGGACTGATTAGGCTATCAACAGGTCATTGGGGTAGGTTGGATTGGTGTGTTGGGTCGTTTTTAATTGGGAGCCATTTTGGCCCATCTTTAAAACATTTTTGGCTCGAAATTCAGAATTAGTTTTCAAAAACCATCTGCCCAATATAATTATGAAGAAACCCTAATTAAATTGTAAAACATAATTAAAAAAACCTAATTTTTTATTAAATGCTAATTGCCAAGATAAAAGAAAAAAGGCGTTTCTCAAGCCCTAAACCTTCAAGGAAAGTCATGAAATTATTATAATTTGTGCATTTTATTAGATTTGACATCATGTAAATACTATTTTGTTGACTTAATATCCTTATTTTAATGGTATTTTGTCATCTTGTTGACTTCAAAACTATTTAATAACAATGTTAACTTCCTATAAATAGTATTTTGTGATATTTTACTTTCCTATGAAGTTACACTAATTGTAATACATATGTATAATATATCTATAATATTTTTAAATTAATTACTATGTTACCGACTTGACTAAACGGTCCAACTATTTCAACCGTTCTAACCATGATTCGCTGACCTTTCCAGCTCAACGTCCGATCTAGATTTTAAAATATTAATTTTTTCTTCTAGTTTTCTCTTCATCTAAATATAAAGTAAGGGTGTAATACTAGGAGGTTTGTTGGTACAAGATCGTGATGACCGTTAAAAAAACCTCCTACGCCTGGAATGGACAAGATTAATATCAATGGAGCGTGTAGCTTGTACAGAAGCTGGGATTGAACTTGGGAGCATGGTCCTACCTGAGTGTGTCCCCTCTATTTTTATTTATTTTTTAATAAAAAAAAGGCATACAGTATTAGTAAGGCTAAAAAAAAGTATCAAATTTCAAACAGTATTAATAAGCCTAAAAAAAATATCAAATTTCTAGGTTGTAAAAACATAGATCAGAGCATAACAGAGAGGAAGGAAATCGATTTTGAGAAGAGAGAATTTTAAAAAGGAGGGTACAAAATTGATTTTGTTCATAAGAAGAATGTTTGAAATAAATTTTGTGAGGCAAATTAAATTGATTTTCACATACGAAAGTTTGAAGGTCAATTAACTTTCTCAATTTGAATTTTTTTAATTAGTTAAATGACCTGTCATTATGAATCTCTGATCTTCGAGTCTAGTTTCTATGAAAATAAGATTTAATAAAAAATTACATATGGAAAAGCTCTTTTTTATTGAATATATTTCATTAAAAATCTCAATGACTCTATTTTCATATGAGATAAGTTTCAAGTTTCACTTCAAAAGGAATTTTGTATAAAATAGATATGATTTTAGGAATTTTCTAAGGCTTCAATTTGAAATGTTGTTGGAAAAAGTTTCTAACTTTTTCTCACTATTTCAATAAATTGAATATAGTTTTATTACGTCATAAAATATATCCATTTTTTTATACATAATATATTAAAATATTATTTGATTTAGGTAGAATTTTTCTGATAAAAAGAATTAAAAATATAATCGGAGAGGGCCTAAATTTGAGGGGCAACAGAGACCCCAAATCTTTCGTTTCTCATATTTATCAATTTTTTTTCTCAAATATTCCCTTAGGATGCTCTATGAATTATGATCAAGTAAAAAAGAAGTAAAAGAAATTAAAAAAACATTATTGAGTTATTTTATAAAAATGTGTTATGTAAACTAGTTTAACTAATTTTCTTTTAATATAAATAAGTTCAGTATATAGACCAACAAACAAATAATTGAGCGACCACGAGGTCCACGAGGGCCCATCGGTTTGTTTCCGTTTCTTATTGTGCTAGTTTTAGGCGGTAGCTTTTGGAGGGTGAAGTGGGGACACGTACCGGCAAAAGAGGAATAGTCTTTATCACAAATATCAATATAATTTTTTATTATTTTTATATTTTATTTGATAGTAATGTTCAATCTTATATTAGAAAATGACACTTAAATATTATATGAAATTGTAAAATCTAAATTGGTCTATTAACATTTTAAAAAGACATAGACTAAATTGAGTTTTACAAATTTTCTGATGTAAACAATAGCAGGATTTCGTAAGATGAGTAATGTGATTTTGCAAGAAGAGTAATTGATTTCGCTAGTTTTTTCTGATCTCTATTTTTCTCTCTCCATCTGATAGCACTATTCATCTGACACTAACACTAACACTAACTAACGCATAATGACAGAGGAGATATAGGACTTTTCGCAAGTTGAGTAATTAGATTTATAAGAATAGTAATGGAATTCGCTAGTTTGCGGATCACTTTTCACAGAGGAGAGATGTCATTTTTCACAAGTTGACTAATACAATTTGCAAGAATAGTAATGGAATTCGCTAGTTTGCGAATCACTTTTCACTTCAGAAAAATTGAAAAATCTAATTTGGTCCATGGTACTTTAGTATCTTTTTGAAATGTTAACAGACCAATTTGGGTTTTACAATTTCAAATGGTATTTAAATTTCTTTTTCCCATCTTTCAAAGGACATGATATTTATGTTTATTTCTAAATTATATAATAATTAGGAGAATTGCAATTTCGTCTCAAAGAAGGAACTATACGATAAAACGATCTCGTAAAATCACGTATTTGTTAAAAAAGTCATAAAGCTGTCAATGAAGATCATGAAGTTGTTAATGACAACTCAATGATCATAACATGGCCTGTTATTAGCAACTTTATGTTAAGTATTGACAACTCTATATGACTTTTTTACAATTGCACAATTTCACGCAGACTTTTATACAAATATACAATTTTACGGACCTTTTTGGCATAAATTTCCTTCCTTATAATCAAATTGCAATTCATTATACATCATTATACATATATATAATATTATTTTTAATTAATATGACACGTATTTTTAAAATACTGTAGCTATGTTTATTTATTTATTTTTGATAATCAAATGAAGCCAACTTAATCCTGTCTAACTATATTTATTAATTCCTTATTTCCCTCTCTTTTTTAATTATTATTATTTATGGAGCATCAACGTAAGTAGAGTAATAAAACATTAAAATAAATATGAAAACTGTGAATCTTCAGTGAAAATGCCATTTAGTTCAGTTTGAAATTATAAAAAACTAGTTTTAGATTTACACTTTTAAGAAATCGCTACCTTATTAAGAACTTCAAATATTATTAAAAGACCATAATATTCCTCTCATTAAAATGATGATAAATTGAGCATTCATATTATATCATGGATCATCGGGGGAAAAAAGAGAAAGAAAGGTGAACTAGGGCTTTTTTTAGTCACAACTAAAGAGGAGAATAAATAGTAGTGCTGTGCCATGGGAAGAAAATCAAAGGGCGAGTTCTGACAATTTCTGTTAACGGTATTAGAGCCACACAATTATATGGAATAATTAAAAGCATAAACATTACCACATTTAGGGTGTGTTTGGATGGCTTCTAAGTGGCATTTTGGGTAAGGGGAAAAAAAAGGCCAATCTGAGCTAAAAACTAGTTTTAGGTGCTTTTGATTCAATCATGGAGAGAAAGAGAAGAAACAGGAAGGCACGTCCAAATATAAATTACAATATACTATTTAACTTTATCTCAAATTTATGTTTACAAAAATTAAATGAAATAAAAGCCACTTTTATCATCCATAATCCAAACACACAATTAATCAATACGGAGTAAAATATACGTCTCCCAGTAATCTCGTGGGTACCATTTAGATTTGGTTTCTTTACTCCCTTGTTTTGGTCGTGTGACTTGTATGAGTCTTGACACTGTAGTGATAGGTGGGGATAAAAGCTTTTGAATAATAGAAGTGATTTAGAGTTTGTTTTATGATGTTTTTAAAAGCATTTTAACAAAAATAAAGAAATAAAAAACTTGTTTGAAGGGTTGTTTTCACCCATTTGTTTTTTTAAAAAAAAAATTAAAAAACTAAAAGAACAAATGCAGTTTTTAGCTGTCTTCTTATTTTTTAATTTTGGTTTTTCATTTTTTTTAAACTATCACTTATTTATTATTAAAAACATATTATCAATAATAATCATTGCCACGGCACCACTTAGGGAGGGCCTTTCCTCCACATCACTTTAAAAACAAATTTTTTAAAAACAACTATTCAAATAGCTTCTTTTTTTTTTTTTATGTTTAAAACTTGTTTTTAAAAACTGTTTTAAAAATTAAAAAATAGATAATAAAATCAAACAAGGACTTAGTTTCTATTCCTTGCAAACAAAAAAAATATAAATAGAAAGGGCATCTCTAGATTTGAAGAAACCGACCTAAAAGCATCAATGAAAATAAGTATAAGGTTATATAGGTAAAATCAACAAATTCAAAAATTCTTATTAAAGCCTCTTAGCTTAATTGGGGATTGTTAAAAGTGCATACCTGAATATGGACATAGAAATCTCAAACCGATTTAAATGGGATTTTCCTGAATCTATATAAAAAAATACAAAATTCTAAAAATGTGATATTATTTACAAACAATAATTCATACAGCTCTTTTTTTTTTAAAAAAAAATCCAATACAAATACATGAATTGTGTTTAATATTTTAGTTATATAATTAAAATATGTCTGAACTAGATCCAGAAAATTTAATGCCAACTTTTTTTTGGGTATTTTACAATTATGAAATTCCTCAAATTCCAATAAACGTGTCGGGTGCAAAATGGAAAAAAACGTGTCGCGCTTCTCAATTGCAAATTCGTGATTGTTTGACGCACAGTTGCAAAACCATTTGATGAGAGCCTTTGACCTCTCATCAACCGTTCTTTCCCTTGTCTTCATTCGCCTTTCCCAATCACTAAAATATTGATTAAACATTCAATAATAAAAAAATAAAAAAAATAAAATATCCCTTACACTTTAAAATCTCAAATGTATTATTATCTATAAACATTTGTTAATTGCTATATAAATTTAATTAAATTTATTTTTAAATTAAATTTAATTAAAATTTATTTAATTAAAATCTATAATTAAATTTATTTAAAATTTTAAAATTTAAATGATATTTATTTCCCTTTTTATTTTTAAAATTTAAATGAAAACAAAAATAACGAGCTAAACTAAATTAAAATGTTAGTTTCTACGGAAAGGACGAATATCCCGAACCCTCTCAAGAAGGACAAATGTGTAATGAAGGGCCTTATGGCCATTTAACGAATCATTCAGGTGCCTACCTTCAACAAACGTCTTTCCTAATTCCTCCCCATATCTGTTCATACGCTATCGATTTGAGCTCTTTGAAATGACTGGTAAGTGAGACTCTCCTTGCCCAAATTCTACCAGGTGCTGAACTCTCTCTTAATAATTCTCATATTCTTTTTTTCTGAGCTGCTTCTTCCTTCTTCTTGCTGTACAGTAATTCAGAAAGATTATATCTGTTTTTTCAGTGTGCTTTGCTGTTTTAGGCTTTGGAACTTATTTGAAACTTATGCTCATTTGGCAGAGAGATTAGAAATCCAAAACGCTTCCTGCTTCTGTTTTTCTTAATTAACGAAGCTATTTCTTATCAATTGTGTGTCGGGGAAAAATGGATGTGACTTCAACTGACCACTTGATATTGAAATGAAGAATGAACCTCGGTCATGGTTTTACAATTATCTAAGGAGACTGTGGTAACCATGTCTGTTTTTGAAGTTGTTCATGTTCATTGTTTTGCAAAAATCCGTAGGACGCCGTTATGTTTATTGTTGAAGTTGTATTTGGGGAATCATCATATCTTTATCGTAGTATTTGGGTCATCCTTGTATGTTTCTGGTCCTCCTGTAAATTGGATACAGAACGAGATGAAACTTCTATGATGTTTAACTTCTATTACTCTTATGTTTCTTGCAGTGGGTATCTAGGTTCTAATTTCGTTGGTCCATTTATATCCTTGAAGATATGATTGTCTCTGCTCTTCTCACTTCTGTTGGGATAAACACAGCTCTGAGTGTGTTATTCTTTACATTGTACTCTGTATTGAGAAAACAACCTGGTAATTATGAAGTTTATATGCCACGCTTGTTAGCCGAAGGAACCTCTAAGCGCAGAAGTCATTTCAACTTAGAGAGACTGGTTCCTTCCGCTGGGTGGGTTGCAAAAGCCTGGAGGCTTTCTGAAGACGAGATATTATCATTATTAGGATTAGATGGGGTGGTATATATGCGTCTAATAACCTTCAGGTATTTCATTCTCTTCTTTTCTGAGCATATCAAGATTGCTGACTAGCTAAATCAAAGGTGGAGTCCGTATGTGCAAACATTTTGGGTTGCTCTTAATTCTTTCCTTTTTTTCTGTTAGATCCTCATTGTTCCAATTAGAGTTCCCATAAGTTTAAAACTTAACTCAATTACACTGTACAACAGAGATTCGTGAACAAGTACATCTTTTGTTGAGCAATTGTGTTAGACTGTGCATAACATGCACCTTTATACTTCACATACCATAAAAAAAAAGATCTTATTTAGACTGAGTTACTTGATATCTTGAATGCAGTTTGAAAATATTTTCTTTTGCTGGGGTTATTGGAATCTTTGCGCTTCTTCCAGTAAACTGCTCGGGAGATGCTCTACAAGAAATTGATTTCACCAATGTGACAAGTAGCTCCTTGGATATTTTCACCATATCAAATGTGAAAAATGGCTCTAGCTGGTGAATACTACCTCAAGATTTATTTTGCCTTTTTGGTTTTACTGAAGTAGTGCTTGGGTTACTTGTTTTATCCCTTAGACATTTTCCCTTTATCATCTTTTCTTCTTGGGGGACTAGCATCTGTATGAGATCTTTACCCAATATTATCCTTTTGTCAGGTTGTGGTTCCACTTCTGTGCTGTGTATCTCGTCACTGGATTCATATGCTTCATGCTTTATAAAGTAAGCTCATGAACTCATAAGTTGTGCAACTATAATAACATCAACCATGATAGCTAGCACCCTTTACATCAGGCACAAATTATGGTGCTTCCTGATAAGTATTAATATTGAAACATCTTTTGGATGTACGCTCTTTCAATTTTTAGGACTGCAATTACTTCTTGCTTTATAGAGTTTGATAGTATGAGGTCTCCCCTGCCCCACCCTAACTGGAGAATGAATATAAGTGCAATAATAATCATTTTATGAATAACAAAGCAACACTTGAACCAGATACTTATCAGTCATCACTCATGTTATTTTATTATACAGGAATATGACTACATTTCTGCAAGAAGGATTTCTTATTTTTATTCATCCCCACCACAGCCACATCAATTCACCATTGTAGTTCGCAGTATTCCTACTTCATCCAGTTGTAGTGTCAGTGAGAGTGTTGAGGGCTTCTTCAAAGAGCTTTACCCTACTACATATTTATCGCATGTGGTTGTTCGTCGCACAGGAAAAATTCAAAGTCTCCTGGTGAGCAAGGCCTCTGATTTAACTTCTTTTTGTGTCCATTAATTGTCTTTACTCCATCCTAGAAACCATAACTATATTCTTCTTCATTTGGTTAACAACATAATAATTATGAAGGGCAAAAAACTTGAAAATAGGTGTTGTGCCTTGATGTCCTTGGGTGTCCTGTGAGAGATATTCATATCAAGAAAGACAAAACACAAAAAATCCTGAATACTTGAGGTTCTGTCACGATACAATGTCCATGTCCATACTTATTAACACAAGCCATGTCTAAACTCAGGTCTCAGATCCTTGTGCTTTTTTCTCAATGTCTGTGCTTTTAGTTTTCACTCTTAAATGCTACATAATAGACCATTGGGTTTTTTAGTTGTTTACTTTGGTTTTATGTGGGTCATTAATCATTTTGTAATATGTTATCATCTAAAGACGAGAGACCATATTGGTGATGGTGATCCTGATTAAACCATTTTATAACTACTGTTTACTAAGTTCTTTTTTTTTTCCCTTCACATTATCATATCTGAGCATCATATTATTGTGATTATGTTTTTTATGAGATCTTCTATAAGGAAATCTTTGTTCTAGAAAAGACATTTCCTCAGAGATATTTTGCTACTCGTTTATTATTATTCTATTGTTGATTAAGTAGCTTGACTAGTCATCGAACTATTTATGCCATTATGCATAAGACGTGAGTGTTATGTGGTCAATGATGCTGGTTCTTTGAGGTACTGAATTTGCTATTTTGTAAAACTCATCTGCTTCTCGTTATCTAGAATGAAGCAAAAAAATTGGGTAAAAGAATTAGTGAACTACAATCAGATCCCTCTCAGCAAAATCAAAGTTGTGGTTGTTTGTTTGGACTCTTTGGACGCAAAATTAATCTTAAAGATCACTATGAGAAGAAGTTGGAGGACGTTGAAGAGAATGTAAGATTCAAGCAATCAGAGGCTTCATTGGCCGCAGATGTATGTGGTAATCTTTATGATCTTCAAAACAAAAGTAAAAGAATATTATATCAATTATTTTTATTCTTGTTTTAACTTAGTTGTTTCTCTCTTATATGTGTTAGCTTAACCACAAAGCTCATACTATTTATCTACGCTTTTTTTTTTTTTTAATGTTAAAGGAGACTGGAGCTGCCTTTGTGTCCTTCAAGTCCCGTTATGCTGCAGCAACTGCTTTCCATCTGCATCCAGCAGTCAATCCCATTGAATGGATTACAGAGCAGGCTCCAGAACCCCATGATGTTTACTGGCCTTTTTTCTCTGAATCATTTATGCAGAGATGGATTTCTAAGTTTGTGGTTATAGTTGTCTTCATTGTTTTCACAATATTGTTCCTTATACCTGTTCTAATTGTGCAAGGCCTTACCAATCTGAGCCAGTTGGAAGTTTGGTTTCCCTTCTTGAAAAGTATTCTTACCATGTAAGTCTTGTGACTTATTTTTCTATTCTTACTGTATAACCACCTCTTATGTTTCCCCTTTAAGTATGATCTCACAACAGATTGATTGCTTAAAGGAATTATTCTCAGCATTATGTAAAGCACGATCAAAGAGATAGTTGATAGTTTCTTCTGTATACACTTATAGCCATCCACTAAAAGTTAGAGACCATGGATTTTATGCTGTCGCTTTGGCCTGTGCAATTCATTACAGGAGGAAAATTAACATGTGCCTTCTCCAATTGGAAAGAAACAAATATTTCAAGAATGTCCATTTTTATGAGGTTTTTGATCTTGTTTGTGATCTGCCTCCCATGATATTTTGAGTACATGTAAAAATGGCTTTTCACAAAGGACAAGAGATTATAGCTTCTTGAATAGCTATCTAAAACTCGCTGAAGACCTCTTTGCCATCAGTATTTGATGTTGTATTTATATTCCATTTGGATCCTCTCCTATTATTTCATTTTCATCGTCTAAAAATCTATGCTTGTGCACTTTCTATCTTGTCAGTTCTTTCTGTCCATGCTTGTGTTGACATGTGGTTTATCAGATATGTGACCTACAGTCTTCTAATACTACCTTTACATTGCTCTTCACTCCGTTGACTCAAAAAGCATATGAAATCTGCTTGCAGAACATTTGTCAGTCAAGTAATTACAGGATACCTTCCCAGTCTTATCCTTCAACTGTTTCTGACTATCGTGCCTCCTGTCATGGTGTTTCTTTCCTCTATTCAAGGGTACATCTCTCACAGCAATATAGAAAAGAGTGCATGTAATAAAGTACTGTGGTTCACAGTATGGAATGTGTTTTTTGCGACTGTGTTTTCTGGATCAGCTCTATATCAAGTGTCCATTTTCTTTTATCCCAAGTCCATTCCTCAAAAACTGGCAGTTGCAGTTCCAGCACAGGTTAGTCAATGCTTCTCCCATGGTAATGTTCAAATTATTATCTAGTACTTTGGAAGTTAATAAACGTTTTGTGCAAATACATCATCTGATTCCGGCACATGTTTAGGTGCCTGACCATTTGAAGGGATTGTTATTATTTGTTAAGGGGCTCATTTCAACATCAGCCGTCAAAGGCTTTCAAACATTAGTTGCTATAATTGAAAATTCTACTCTCCTTGCCTTTTGTTCTAGTGGATCGGGCTACATTGCTTCTTAAAACCTAATCGATTGTAACCTATCCTTTTACCTAAGTGTAAATTATACTTCTCCACAGCTAGAATCCTGCTGAATGTTAATTTCTTTAGTCCCTAATATCAGTTTCTATGATTGTTAAAAATAGTTTTAACTTTGTTCTCATTGCTTACAGATTATTTATGAGTTCGAGAATTCATATAATCATTGTATTTGTCAAACTCAGGAGTTTACTCTCCGATGTTACTAATTTTACGTTTCTAGCATACAAAATTCTGCCCGCTTGTATTTAAAAAATTGTCCTAGTAATAAACTCGTTTAAACTCGTGAGTTTACGTACCAATTTACTGTTTTTATGTTTTTACCTTATAAAATTGTGTCAAACTCACTTAAATTTGTGTTATTTTCTTTGCTTTGATTATGCTTATTGGCTTTATATATGAATTTCGTAGACATTTATTTGTTGGATATAATAAATTATAAATGTTGATAGATTTAATTTCAATAATTCATATTTAAAATATATTTAAATTAAATTATTATCATTTCTATATTTTTATTGTTATATTATATATTTTTAATACCTATTTATTAGTAAAGGCAAACTTAATATCTAAATTTATATTCTTGTCACGAATTTACTTAAAATCGCAAATTTAACAACTTCGATTATATGTGTAAAACCATAATGCAATTTACAATAGGCTTGATATTACAATATTATCCTTCTAATGCTATCAATTTTGACTGCAGGCTTCATTTTTCATTGCTTATGTCGTCACATCAGGATGGACAAGCACATCATCGGAACTTTTCCGGATGATTCCTTTAATCTGTAGTTTGATTAGAAGGCCTTTCATATGTATGCATGATGAGTTTCAAGTTCCATCCTTTCCTTACTACAAAGATATTCCAAGAGTACTTCTGTTTGGACTTCTTGGAATTACATATTTCTTCTTAGCCCCAGTAATTCTACCATTCCTCTTGATCTACTTCTGTCTTGCATATATAATCTATAAAAATCAGGTCAGCATTTCTTAAGCCTTTGGTTTTGAGGTCTATTTCTAAAAGACAGAATCTTTATTTGTCTGAGATGATTTAATTAGTCATACTTGAGATCACACTGATTCATTCCCAAAAGAAATGGAAGATACCTTGTCTGTATCTTCCACTGCTAATAGCTGCTGCTAGGAAATCTGAGTAGGTACTTCTTGCTTATTATGATTGGTCTAATTAATTACATTAAACTAGAAATACTATGTTTGGGAGATGTTTTAGATGGTTTGAATGTATTGACAACATTGTTTCTTCCAGGAAAGTATTTGTGCTGGTGATTACTAATCCTTCTGGTCTCTAATATAAGAGCAACTTGAATAATTGAGGCATATTAAGAGATAAAATAAACTGGTTAATTTGAACAACTGTGACGATCTTCCTGAAATATCCCGTTTTACATTAGATTATGTACCAATTCTATAAGTTTAGGTAAATTAGTTTGTACAAAATTTTATATATGTAGGGCTGTATAGAAAAAAGACATACATAGGAAATAAAATGGAATGAAATTTTGTATTTTGGACCATTAGGGATATGGGGTAATATTGACTAAACATGTATAAATCGTAAGCCTCATCTATGAATGGTAATGAAGTACCATATTCCTCGTATAGGAAATGACCCAATTTTAATTGATTATGGAGTCTCTGTTAGTGTTAATCAATTAATCATGGGGTTGAGACACAGAAATTGGTTTGATATGGGTTATACTGATGTTATCTGCCTATATGTATATTGCAGTTCATAAATGTATATGTACCCAAGTATGAGACAGCAGGGAAATTCTGGCCTATTGTGCACAATTCCATGATCTTTTCTCTGGTACTCATGCACATCATTGCAGTAGGAATTTTTGCGCTGAAAGAACTCTCTATAGCATCCACCTTGATGGTTCCTTTGCCTATTATTACTCTTCTCTTTAATGAATACTGCCGAAATCGGTTTCTCCCCATGTTTGTTGCATATTCTGCAGAGGTATGTTTGTTAATCCAGAGTGAGAAATCTCTGAAAGAACGAGAGTATAGCTGCATGTTGCATTCAATTATTCAACTGTGATCTTGACTTGGGTTTGTGCTTTCAGAGTCTGATCAAGAAGGACAGAGAAGACCCAACTGATGCTACAATGGATGAGTTCTATGACAAGTTGGTTATTGCTTATAAAGACCCTGCTTTGCAGCCAATTCAATCACCATCAAACACAACCACCCTTCGGACTCCCCTTATATCGTCTTGAGTTCATATGAGGCGCTACTTTTACAGTGCCTGAGAAGTTTTTCTGTTTTATTTTTTGGGTCTCTTTTTTGGTTGTTTTTTGTCTTTTTTCTCTGTTTTCTTTTTTTGCCCCCCGGGGGGGGGGGGGGTGTTATTTATTTGCTGTTTTCCTGTATGTTGTAAAAAATAGTTTTTTTGATAGTGAAAGAACAGTAGTGTGGAGTGGTTATTCAAGAACTACTGATCTGAAAGCCCAGCCAAGAGGATTCTATACTAAAGAGGCAACTCCACTAGCTTCTTTGGTGCTAGATTCTAACAATGGAGAAAATTATTGATTCTTGATGTATAGTTTGTTCCTTAATTTTCATGATTGCTAATTCTTCCAAATATATATGCTGTCCAGTTTTTTTTCCTCCTGTTTCTGAATTCAAGTAGGTAGAGTTTGTGCACTACATGAACTCTGTAGGATAAGTTGTACTGTTCATGATTTGTGAATAATATATGTAGCTAACTATGGATTTTACATTTAATATTAAGTATTGATATTTACAAAATTTTCATTTATATGAATCAAGAAAGAACTTAACAACCGGGAATTCATGGAAAAGCATGGTGGATATTTCTAAAGGTAACAATGAATGAAATTTATTAGATCAAACACATGATTCAGAGCTATATGTTATTAAACGTTGGGAAGTTGGAGTTATTATACATTTATACTACCCTTTCTCTTAGCTTCTTAATTTTGTAAATTAGATAACTTTGTGGTAACTACTCAAAATTTCAAAGGCCAAACAAAACAAAACCAGTGATAATGCCAAAACTTGGAATATTCCTGATTCTTGGGTTGTCTTTGTCTCTTATGGTGTTCTCTCTGGATATCACATAAGAGATTACCAGATACCCTTTTCTGAAACTTCAAGGATACAGTAAACTAGCATCATTATGAGTTCAATAAAATTTTGCTCCAGTCTCAAAAAATTGTTCTTCAAAAAAGATACAGTGAAAAGAAAGAAGTAATATATAGCAACATTTTGATCATTTTCAAAAATAAAACTAGAACAAAATTATATGTTTAAGAACTAATGTAAGAAAAAATAAATTGTAAATATATGGTTTTGCATGTGTGAAATCTAAAGTGAGTGTCTTATTTATTATTTATGAATAATACAGTTTTTTTTATAGGTTTTACATACAAGGGTAGATATATAGATTAGTAAGTATGGTATCTAAAACAGGAAATTAAGGGCTAGATGGAGAATTTGTGAATGATACAAACGAAGAAATAATGAAAAGAATTTTCTGGAAATAAATTGGTATTATTACCATATTTTTATAACAATAAAAAATTATTATTTGTCACCAAAAACATAAAATATCATAAGACTCTTCAATTACCATATTAGCATGCAGAAAGTGAGGTAAGGAGCCAATCAAGCAAGCAGATGCCAACATTTATATTTTTTTCTTTTATAAATTTATATATAATATGTAAACTTTATAATTATGTTATTAATAAATTATAGGAAAAATTTCAATTAAATACCTTCTCAAATTGCAAAACCCAAAAAAATCTATTAACATTTAAAAAAGACAATAAGATACCATTGATCAAATTAGGTTTTTCAAAATGTCTGACGTGAACAGTGATCAGCACACACTTGTAAATCCCAATACTTAACTTGTAAATTTCTATTACTGTTCACGTCACTGGCAGATTCCCCTATATCCTCTGTCACTATGCGTCTGCGTCAGTGTCAGGTGAACAATGTTGATAGGAGGAAGAGAAAGTGATCAGCACAGACTTACAAATCCTATTACTCAACTTGCGAATTTCCAATACTGTTCACGTTAGCAAATTTGAGGGGGAGAGAGAGTAATCAGCACGGACTTGCGAAACCCATTATGATACTTGCGAATTTCTATTACTTTTCACGTCAGCGAATTTGAAAAACCCAATTTGATTTATGGTACCTTAATGTCTTTTTAAAATGTTAACAGATTTTTTAAAGTTTTGCAATTTGAAAAAGTATTTAAGTGGGATTTTTCCTAAATTATAAACTTTGTGACTTATTAATTATTATTGACTTATTCTTGAGAGTTGATATTAACGAAAACAGATGAGTACAGCCCATGGTACAAGCAGAGTCGTACAAGCATTCATTACTTCTACAAGTGATAATGAAAGTGATTTCTACAAGGAAGTTGATAACTGATATTGACACAAAATTCTTACCTGCCGAAAGTTGAAAAGAAAAATACAATTATGAAAGTATTTTAATTTCATCTTCAAATTATTATAAAAGAAATGGCCATTACATTACAACATATGTTCCAATCATTAGCAGAATATTCCGGAAACAAGTGCTCAACCATCTGCCCACACATTTGAATGAATTTAGATAAAATAATGTAAAAATGAAAAAAAATAAAAGTATAAAATATTTTTAAGATTCTTAATTACATATATTAAAAAATTATTTCCTCTTAAATCTTATCATAAAAGTTACTTATCTTAGGGCCTGTTTAGGAAGCTACAAAATGAACTTCCCATTAGAAGTTAAATTGCTTAAATTACATTATGTGTTTAGGTATAAAAAGAAGGTGATGGATTTTTCAGAAGAAAAGCTGCTTTTTTTTTAAAGCAACTTGAAACTACTTTTTTAAAAGGTAATTTGAAGCTACTTTATGAACGTTGAAGCAAATTAAAACCATCAAAAAAGGTCACCACACTCCCACTCATATTTTCGTCTTATCTAAAGCTCACTCCATGCTCTTTCCCCTACTCCATTATATTAGTGACACAATTAGAAACCAACTTATTATAGTCTTATCATATAATTAGAAATTAATAATTAATTATGTATTTTATTATTTTTACTAATTAGAAATGAACAATTAATTGTGTATTTCACTAGTTTTATATTTTTACATTTTATTGTGACTATATAAAAAGAATGATCTCACTCTAAAAATTATATAACTATCAAATTAAAAATATATGACAAAGTTAAAAAAAATAAAAAACATTGTTAGTGTTTTTTTTACTTATTATTCAAACATATTTTCATTTAAAAAAAAAGCCATATACTTCCTATCCAAATATAATTTACATTTAATAAATAACTTTTTTCTTTTTTAAAGTCACTTCTCATTAACTCACTTATCATCATATTTTTTTTTTATCATGGAGGATAATGCTAACGGCGGCTCCATATATACTTCTTTTGTTGGCACTGTTATGTGGTTTGAGACTCCAATTCAATACCCAAAATGACCTAACGGGCCTCACTTCTAATTTTCTTTTAAATGCAGCATTTTATCATATTCTGTCATTTTTCAAGTAATAATTATAATTATTTTCATTTCATGTGCGTCAAATGCAACTGATTTACTACCGTAGAACCATTGATCTGAGTGAAAATTGTTATGATTGATTAATTTAACATTATATCTCTATTTTAAATCCGTCTGCGTTAGTTTGGTTTTAACTTAACTGAAATCCAAATTAATTGTTTAATTTAATTCTTATATGACCTTCTAGATTCAATTTTTCTTCTACACCCCACGCATTGTGGTAGATGAATATAATTCAATTCAAAATTAAAAGAAACCTTTGTAAATCCCTTCCTAAAGGGAAAAAAAATTCATATATAGTACAGTCGACTAAATAAAATAAATTACATATTCTCCCAATTTTATAATATATTAAGGAATTTGGATTAATGACATTGTCGAGTATTAAATGTAAACACAACTTCCAATGACATTGCAATTTTTGCTAGCCAAGTTGTGAAACTGACCTCTTTTGCCAGATTCAACCATGTTGGTGAATTTATTTCATTTCAAATGCTAACATAAAGTGCTCCACTCAACCAACATTTCAAGGATTTGTTTCATCCAACTGAATTTGGATAATGCATATATTATTACTCTTTTTTTTTTTAATTTCATTTAATTATAAAGGAAATATATTTATTAAATTAATAAAAAAAATAGGAAAAATTGAAATTTGGTCCCAAAGAAAGGACTATACGATCAAACGGTCTCGCAAAATCGTGTAATTATAAAAAAATCCTAAGTTGTCAATGTTAATGAATACTCCATGTTAAGAACATGGATTTGTCATTAATCACTCCATATTAAATATTAACAACTCTACGAAACTTTTTTACAATTACGCAATTTTGCATAGGACTTTTTTGTAATTATATAATTTTACGAAACCGTTTGATCGTATAATCTCTTTCTTGAAACTAAATTGTAATTTTTCCTAAACAATAACATCACGGGAATGATATAAAAATAATATAATAATCAGACTTATTTTCATACATAACAAATAAATTTTATTGATTTTAAGCCGTTCTTTTTCTTTTTCACCCTAATCAACTAATTAAGCAACTCCATTTAGGTGAGTATCACGCGTTTTGTTTCAGAAGTAGTTAGTTTTACTGAGTCATATACTTAAACATCTACGAACTCTCCAATCTGGAATGAAAATGAAACTTGTGTCAGCTTCTGTATCCAAATATATATATCCATATATATATGAACAATCTAAATAGGCCGAATCAGATTAAAGACAATAATATAACACCAAAATTATCACACTCCATCAAAAATCTCACTCACACTAAATAGTTCCAACTTACAGTTCCATAAATACATGCACACATGAATCTCCCACACAAACCCCAAATCACATAAAAATTAATGGTGAAACTGAGGAAACTATGCAGTGAAGAAGAAATGAAGAGACACAGTGAAGAAGGAGAGAATATTGAATGGCAAGAAGCAGCAACCATGGCTGCTAGTCTTCTGAAAGCTCGAAGATCAGGAAGAAAGAGATTCATAGGGGTTCGTCAAAGACCTTCAGGGAGATGGGTGGCTGAAATCAAAGACACAATTCAGAACATAAGAGTTTGGCTAGGGACTTATGATACTGCAGAAGAAGCTGCAAGAGCTTATGATGAAGCAGCTTGCCTACTTCGTGGAGCCAACACTCGCAGAAACTTCTGGCCTTCTCAGTATAATTCCCCATCAAATAATCCAGTTCTTCCCAAAAAGATTGCCAATCTCATCCTTCATAGGCTCAAAGCTCGAAACCTAGCTTCTTCTTGTCATCATTTTCCCGCTAACCAAACAAAAGAAGAAGAAGTAGAGCCACAGACCCAGCTTGATCATTTTCTTGATGGGTTTGATGGTGGTGAATTTTGTAGTAGTGAATATTCTTGTAATTTTCCCAGCAACAACCAAGAACGTTTAGAAGAACCCTACCAGTTGAACAGCTTTCTAGATGAGTCAGACAATAGTTTTCTCACAGACGCAGTCAGTTTTAGATCAGGAAACAAAATTGACTTGTTGAAAGAAGTAAGGTTTAATGAAGAAAATAATGGGAAGCAGATGAAGATGGATGGGGAAAAGATTGAAAGTGGGGAAGAAGAATGTTTTGACGAGGAATCTGATATGGGGTTCATGGATTTTCAGTTTTTAGATAACTTAGGATCGATTTGTGATTCTTCTGCATTTGAGATAGCAGAAGAGATGATGGGGCCAGTTATAATGGATCAGAAAGACGAAGAAGTACGTGAAAATAATGATGAAGCATCGTTTCTGAGAGAAAGTTTTAGGATGAAATACGAAAGAAAATTCTCAGCTTGTCTTTATACCTACGTTGGTGTTTCTGAGTGCTTGAGGCTGCAATTTGGATCAGAAAATTTCTGAGTCTTCTTCTTCTTCAATCCAATGATGGAGTTCTTGACCTCTTAGAATGATTATTGATATTCTCTTCAAATTTGGCAGCAAAATAATAAGGACTTCTACATTTAGGAGATTATTAATTGGTTATTCGTAGTTCTTATAATAAGTTCATTCTTTCATATGTCTGCATGATGATGATCATTATATTAATAAAGAGTGTATTTTTGAATTCTTTGATTCATTAATGTTGAGGTTTTTGGCTACATATAAAATTTCATATCTCTCTTCCCATGACATGTTTCAAATTTCCAATAATGATTGTTGTAATTTGCAATTATATCACCCAAGGTTTTTACTAATTCAATACTCATCACTACAATCTACAATCGAGCTCAATATTGTAGTATCGTTCGAAATTTTGAATGAACAATTTAATTCAAAGGTTTAATTTGAAAAGTCTTAATTTTGTAAATTTTTTCAAAATCATTTTAAAAAAACAGAATATTCATTAGTCTTACAATATCGTCTTTATCTTTTATAGCTATTAAAATAAAAGTATAAAAATAAAATAATATTAAATCTAGACCGTTTAATTTTAATTTGGACAATGTGATAGTATTAATTTCACTAAACAATAACCCCTAAGAATATATGGACAATATTTTCATCAAGTTTCTTATATATATATATATATATCCACTATCTCAAATTCTCCAATCACATATGGCCATGTGTCTTTTTTTCCTTCTACATTTATATTAAAATGATGATCTTTCAAAAATAAAACATATAGCCATCCGTGATTTGAGAGCTTGATATAATTGATATAAATAATTTAACATACATATTTTCTATGGACAAAACTTACATCTAGTGCCTTATACTTAGTTTCTCCCATTCACCAATAAGAAAATGACGTGGACATTTTTAACACATAATCCACTACTATAAAATTGTCTATATATGACGGTGGGTTTTTTTACATATATATGATGATTAAATATTTTTCACATATATGACGGTGGGTTTTTTTTTTCCATATATATGAAGGTGGGTTTTTTTTTTTTCATATATATGACGATTAAAATCACCAATACAACAATATTTACCCACTTCGTTAAAATACTATACTTGTAACTAATAACAACTTTAATGACAAAAAAAATACATAAAATCATCCACATATACACACACAACAAACATACTCTACTGAATTTACATTCTCTTTATACTCATTTCATCAATACAAACAACAAATTAACACAAGTCATAACTACAATAAACACTTAAAATATCCACACAACAACAAGCTAGCTTCAATATAATTCACACATGCATTATCTTAGCTTAAAATCATCACCAACAAAGCAAGCAAAAAGAGCAAAACAAGAAACTTCATCATCTTTCATGTGGAAAACATTGAGGAGGAAAAAGAAGTACATAAATAGTATATTACCCAAAAAAAAGATCACATCTTTGTGAAGAGAGAAGAGTCGTTAACGACGACCCACAATGCCATGACGACCCACAATCTACAAAAGCAACAGTGAGCAACGAAAGAAACAATGATGGAGGAGAGGAAATGGGTGGCAAAGTAGCCCCAAAACCTTCAACGCAACTAAAGAATTGAGCTTTATAGAAATTTTTAAAGTTTCAAATGATGATGAAAATGGGTTCAATATGATATTTTAAAACAGTATATATAATGGTTGTTTAAATACAACCGCCCTATATATGATATATGACGGTTGTTGAAACCTTCTTTGAATAACTGTTGTATGTTAGACCATATATATAATAGATTTTAAAACAACTATTGTATATTACATGCCTTTTTTCCAAAAAGGGAAAAAAATGGATACTTATATGATAGTTTTTAAAAAACTGTTAAATGTTTTTTTCACAACGATTTTTAGGAAAAAACCGTCATATAACTGTTTGGAAAATTTCCGCCTCCCAATATATAACGTTTATCTAAAAAAATATTAAGTATGAGGCCTATAGTAATGATCAATAACTCTGTCAACCGTTACTCTCAAATTGATGGAGACTATGGAGAGGGGAACCGGCCCTAGCCATTTCAAACTGTTATGAACTTAAAAGTTGAAACCTTAGGCTACGTCCTGAATTTGGATTTCGGATTCACTCACAGAATGTTAAGAACTTGAAAGTTGAAACTGTTTGCTTCTCCCTTCTTTCTTTGTGCCTATCGTTTAATTGGTTTTTGGAGAAATGCCTCCAGAAATGCGACGCCTGTGAAGGCTGAGAAGTGAGAACCGAGAAGAGAAAGAGGAAGAGGGCAAGACTAGTTTGTGTTAGAGTAGGCCCATTGAGTTATGAGTTTATGGGCTATGAGGCCCAATATTGTGTTTTTGCGTCTAGGCGTACAGATTGTATTGTCAGACCATGTATCTCTCAGATCCAAGTACGGATTTAATATTCTAATTAATAGAGAATTATTTTTTCCAACTAAATCAATTATTATTCAGTGGTTGTTTACCAACAGTTTGGTTTCCAAAAAGGTCACCATGGATACAATTGTAAAGGCAAAGCCCCAATTTAACAAGATTACAAGAGTAAAGGAGGAGGAACCTGAAGCAGATGATTCTCCAAATAATTTTGCCTATATATGTGTTAAAATAATTCTAATGTTAAAGATAATGGGCATTTTGGTAAAATAAAAATCTAAAAGTCAAATTTAACATTCAACTAATGATTAGATGGATGAAAATAAAATATTAAAACATAAGAGAGGTTTGTGTAATAGACATTATTTTAATTTTAAGATATGCCTATATGGCTTTTTAAAATAAAAGGAGTGTCTCTATAATTAAAGTAAAATAGAGGGATTATTAAAGTATTTTAATTTTAATACAATCTTTAGTCCATCAAATTTACCATCATTTTGATTTTGATCTTTCAAATTTCATTCAAACCATGGGTTTTGGTTCCTCAAGAGGCAAAATAGTCCATGTTTTTATTAAAATTACAAAGCTAAAGTCTTAAAAGAAATTAAATTTGAAAGGCCAAGACCTTTAATTTAAAATATGAGAAACCAAAACTAAAAATAGGGTAAACTTGAGGGACTAAATATTGTATTAACTCAAAATAAAAATATAAAAAATAACATTGAATATAGACAGTATAATTTTAATTTGGAGAGTTTAAATTAGCTAGGATGTTTTTTTTTTCCTGCAATTAGCTAGGATGTTGTAATACCTATTTCCCTAAATGACCCCTTAGAAAAAAATCCAATTAAATCGTTTTGAAATGTTAAAATCCAAACTGAGGAATATGCTTTTAATAAATCCCAAATAAAAATTATGGCCCAGATTAGGTATTTATTAAAGTTGTGAGAATATCATAATACCCCGGCCCTTTATAGTCAATAATTTTTGTAAGTGTCGTGGGCAATAAAAAATGAAGATATTTAATAGCAAATTCCTATAGACTTTTCAACCCTAACGCTAGAATCCATATCACTCTGTCATATAATTTATGTGGAATATAAACACCTGCAAAGTGTCAACTATCCGCGACTGCAGATTCGGAAATGTGTGTGTGTGTGTGTTTGCCCAGAAGCTATTTGTTGAATAAGAATGATAATGATGTTCATCATCTCATGATAGTAACTGTTTGCAACTGCTTTTTTTTTTTTTTTGGGTAGTATCTTTGATTGGATCAGAAAAGTGACCTTCTTTTGCTAAATTTTATGAATTTAATTATTTAGCGTTTTTTAACAATATGATTATAGATAAGAGACGGAAAGACAAGAGAAGAGGCCAGAGTTGATAGGTTTGAGATAGAGTTTTTATTAACAAAAATAAGAAAGAGGCAAAAAGAGAATTCGCGAGAAAAAAGTGTAAGGATATATTGGTAAAATAAACTAATTCAGAAATCCCTGAATGATCCTGTTAGCCTTATAAAAAATTTGATAAAAGTGCATGATTGAATATGAATTGGACATTTTAAGTGGATTTAAATGGGATTTTTTATATAATATATTCCATATTTCCACCGCCTTCATATCCCCTTTAACTTTAATCTTTGAATGATTTTAGTTTTTATTTTTTTATAGTGCAAAGTTTAGGTGAATTGGTTCCTGGGGGCTTACTAGGGCTAAGGCAACGGCATGCCTCTAGGCTCAAAGAGCACTTACAGAGATATATATAGATCGCCAACCAATAAGGTGAGACATTGGCAGCGGGATTTAAACTTACGGTTTTATGAACTATGAGTTAATTCCTTACCAACTAGACTAACTTTTATTGGTTTTGAATGATTTGATTAATTTAATAACTACCAGAATGAATATTTACAAACCCGAAAAAAAACAGGAATATATGCAAAACCATCGGTTAAGTATCAAGTTGAAAAATGTGTAAATATTAAGAATTTATAAAATTAGTTGTGTATTATCTAAAATCACACTTTATATTAATTATAAAACAATGTGTCTAGGCATAAATAACACATTTACAACACGGAGAGTTGGACAAATATTATAAGGCCGAGATATTCTATTTTCACTTAATATTCAGTCTATTAAAACTACATATAATAAAACAGAAGTAATTTTCCCCAAAATTGAAATAAAAAGCACAAAACGCAAAAGTGCACATGAATATGTTATTT
>JBAGKO010000004.1:6464479-6485434 GCA_037177275.1 Acacia concinna | reverse complement strand
GCGATGACGACAACGATGGAGGAGGTGTAGGTGGCAACAACAGTTGAGAATGTGGAGGCTACAATGGTAAAGGAGGAGGCTACGGCGGCGGTGGTGAAGGAGGTAGTAGCAGCAGAGGTGGTGACAAAAGAGGTAGTAGTGGTGACGCCAACGATAGAGGTAGCAATGGCGGTGGTAGTGGAGGAGGAGGAGGAAGTGGTGCCGGAGATGGTGGTGGAGGGAGAGGCAGTGAGGTAAAAGAAGAGGAGGTGGTGGCAATGATGGTTGTGACGTAGTATGGCAAGTGATATAAAACAATTGAAACAAAGACAAATGAAGCTTAAGGGTGAATTGGACTTTTGAAGCCATGCAATTGGATGGTAATAAGGATTTATAGGAGAGAGGTAAGAATGGAGATTACCATTATTTTGGTAATCAGCATTACCATGGTAAACTTTGGTCTTGAAAATAATAAGAGCCCGTTTGGTTCAACTACATTGCATGTCTGCAATGGTAATCATGATTGTCTTACCAAGATAAGAGTGTTTAGTTACTCTTTCAAAATTGTGCTAAACACCACATGCTTTTTTTTGGTAGGAATTAAAAAGACTTCTATACCTTCCAGTTTTCACGACCTCACAGCACAGCACGAGTTTATATGATAATTATACTACCTTTTTTGGCACCGCTTGACCTTTTTCCAGGGTTCACTCATAACATGATGGAATTGATGCTTCCTCAGGATTTCTAATTTTGGTACAACATCAATTTATGAGAACGACAAGAGGGGGAAGTTAGGGGTTTGTTTGATACATTGTTTTGGGAACAGTTTTTTTGCTTTTAAAAACACAAAAACAAAATATTTATTTGACAACTTGATTTTACTCAATTTATTCCAAAAACAAAAAACAGAAAATTGTTTTTAAAACCTAAAAATAGAAAACAATTTTAATATGTTTTCTGTTTTCGTTTTTTCTTATTTTTGTTCTCAGAAGTTGTAGGCCAGACCCGACTGTTTCTTGATCTCAACTTATCATAGCTAAGCTGCGGAAGAAGCTTCACACTCTTCACTCTCATTCTTTTGTTCTTCTATGCTTGTTCGTGTTCACTCTCATTCTCTCCATCTTCTATGCTTGCTCGCGCTCTCTTCACCCTTTGGCCCTAGTTCTCGGTGTTTGTCGTCTTCTCCACTCTGTGATCGTTGTCTCCAATCTCTCCTTTATCTCTCCTCGGTAGTCGGTCCTCAATCGGTGAGTTCATTTTTATGTGATTCTTGTTGATTTAACTTTTTCTAAAACCCTATATGATAAAATGAAGCTTGTGGAACATTAACCCTTCGAAACATCAAAACCCAGTATAAGTGGATAACCATGGCATGAATTCTTGGCTGCAAGACAACGGCTAGCAAATTCCCTATGGAGATTTTGTTCTCTAGGAGGTCAATTGTAAATTACATAAGACTGTTCTTTTTTTCTCCTTTAGAAAAATGTCTTTTGGTTAATACTTCACATACATTTACTGGTCTGTTTATTGTTTCTTTCGGATTAAAAAAATCAAGGCACACAAGCTAAGTGTGGGCTATGTGAGTTTATTTTTCCTCAGCCAAGTTATTTGTCCTTATTTCTGAAACATTGGTTGACCGAATTGTAAAGTCACAATACCCAACCCAGATAGCTGGGAAGAAAAGGAAAACCAGGATTCTTATTATGTGAGAGCAATGACGGGGTTGGGAAGTAATGCAGCTTCTTCCTCTTCATCTTCTTCAGAAAGCACTAACATGTCATTCTTAGGCAAGTCGTTTGATTTCAGTTCTATATAATACTATTCCGGTAATCCTATTCTTCTCTAGATTTTGACATTGAAAAGTTCTCTTTTGAATTAATTAACTTCACATTTATTCCCGTATGTGTATCTTTGAATGGTTTTAACTATGCTCTTTTGTTGGGGAGAATTTTTATTTTTTAATTATGCTCTTTCATGCTTCCAAACTTCTCTTTTCATACACAGTTATAAAGAAAGGGTAGGAAGCGAGAAGGAAAGGGGTGGGAGACAGAGAGAGACTGAGAAATAGAAAAAACAAAATGGAATTATTCTGAGAATAACAACAAAAACCACCCATACTGAACCAAAGTCCCTTATTTATATACAGCCTAGGCTAATGGATATAACTAATTCCTTACTAACACAACTAATTCTTATATATATAATTATTTACATGACAATACTCCCTCCTCTATAAGACCCTTGTCCTCAAAGTTTTGGAACCTTAAACCCTGGAAGCTGTAATTGAAACTAATACAGGGGAACCCAAGTTGCCTCTTTATCAGTTAGGCATTTCCCTATCCTAAAACCTCTGTTATAATCCTCCCTTTGCACCTTCCCACCCTTTTATTCAGATTAGTTTCTGGTTCTGAATGTATGGGGGTTGCTGACCATTCAATATGTGGACGTCATTGCTTAACTGAGGGATCTGCACAAAGTTTAAGGAGAGTCACATGGAAAACATGGTGTATCCCACTCCACCTTCTGACGGCTTCCCTAACCTTTTTCATTGTAATTACAGAGCCTTACTTCCCTACTCTGCCTGATCTGGTCCTTACCCCTTGTATTGTATTCTGGACCAGTAGTTCCACCTTTTCTACCTTTTTCCGCTCTTTTATGCCCCCTTCTGTGAGATGTGGTGGCAAGAATACCGAGGTAGAGGTCACTAAGCTAGAAATGCTAAAGAGCTTTTTAATTATAGGCATTCTTCATTAAGAATAACGATTGAGCGGTGCTTTGGAGTTTTGAAAGCTCAGTTTCCTATTTTAAAATTAATGCCACCATACAAACCTTCCAAAACAACGTCTAATAGTGGTGGCATGTTGTGCTATTCATAATTATATACGCAAGTGGAATCAAAGTGACATGTTGTTTACAGAATGGGAGAATATGGATCTGACACAAGTGGAGGATTTAACCTTAAGCACAAAATTAGAAGTTAAAAGTTTGACCGGAAATAGGAGTGCACAAGGTACAAGTTATAATTTGGATAACTTGTCTAGACTATCTTATCAAAGTGCAATAGAGATGTCAGCACTTCGTGATCAAATTTCTGCTAAGATGTGGTTACATCATTGCAATTCTATCATTTGATATAATTAGATGTTATTTTTGAAACTCTTTGTAAAACAATATCCATTTAAATTTTAATCATATTATTTTATAAACTGTGTTATCCATTGATCTTTTAATTTAATTTTTAATTAGACTCAATTATTTATATAATAAGATATTATCTATTTATAATAAATAAATTATGAAAAAATTTGATTATAATAAAATGTTAATATCAATTATATAAAATACGTGAATTAAATAAATTTATGTTAAGAAGAATTGGTTCAAACTGGATTATATTTTTAGTTTTTTTCCCCAAAACTTGTTTTTAGTTTTTTAAAAAAATAAAAACAAATAGACTTTTTGATTTTTAAAAGTAGTTTTAAGAAACAATTATATAAAGAAGTTTCTTTTCAAAACTTGTTTTCAAAAATAGGTATTCAAATAAGTTTTTTATTTTTAAAACCTGTTTTTAAAAACAATATATCCAAACAAGTTTTTTTATTTTTTGTTTTTAAAACTTGTTTTTAAAAATAGTTTTACAAAACAGTTTTTGAGAAAAAAGAAAAAAAGAAAACAGAATCAAACAAGCCCTATGTTTCAGAACTTCATTGGCTCACAGTATGGACAAAATCTCAAACTTAAAAGAAAGATATCATTGGAACATATATTAGAAAATTGCTCAAACAATAGTACATCCAAAAATGAAACTAACCTCAAGTTTTCTGATAAAGCTGAAAACTGAAATTCTGATAATAAGGTTCACATTTCCGTCCCAGATGTTCTACAATGCTCATTTCATTAGGACAAATGAGCACAGGGAAGAATGGTGTTTCATTATTTATGTAGAGCCTTGCTTGTATAATCTAACACAATGGGAAGACATCAGATCAGATTGCTTTAGCACAAAAATGAGACCTTGCTACCCAATGGTTTTCACTGGATATGCCTATAACAATTTTCAACCATGAGGAACCAACCTGAACAATCTTATCCCTGATTTAATAGCTACAGGAAACCAACCAAGAAATAGTTTTGTTCTCAACAAATGGATGACTGTGTTGAAAGACAAGTTGGGGGAAAAACAAAGGAAGGGTAAAAATTGGAAAGCCACTGTTTTACTTTTACTTACTAGTCAAGCCAGCAGCAACACTATCAAATAAACCAGAGAACTTTAAATCCCATCACCACTCTTTCCTTAATTTAAAAGATAAGCTTCAATCCTCATTTATTTTAGCTTCTACAGAGAAAAGAGAGTTAGCTGGGGATAAGAAATTATGGAAAACTTAATATAAAAATAGAAGTCAGCAAAGCCTTTTGCTATCAAATATCAAGTATCCAATTAAAGGAAACCAGAGGAAAACATGGGAGATTTATTTGTGCCTTTGAAGACACTCATAAGAGATTGGGAGAAAAGAAAGTGAGGGGGCTTATTGAAGCATACAACCACAGATCTACAAGATATAACAATTCAACCAGAGAACTTTATGCACCACATTGAATTCAGAGTGTAAGACTTCATCATTTTGGTTTTCCCATTGAAACAGAACAGAGATGCTCAGAATCACCAATATCAGAACTTGACGAAGCAAAGCAATCAGAGAACTTTGAAGACCTATATGAGACAAGTACTCTACATCAAATTCAGATAAACTGGTTTCATCATTATGCTTTTGCTCACTGAAGAACACCAATCCAGAGCTGAAAGTATAATAATAATAATAATACTCTAAACTTTTCTAGATCAGGACTCATAGAACCACCCAACTACATATTCACAGTATAATAGCAAGGCAATCAGAGAACTTTGAAGCCCTTAATAAATGAGACTGATGCTCCACATCAAATTCAGAATAAATGTTGCTTTGTCAATCGAAGGACATCACTCCACTGCATGAACAGAATCAAGATTTAGAAACCAATTACAGCAGAAGCCAGTGCAAATTTGTGGCAAACCGAACACTCGAGCGAGGAAAACCCTAGTTTTCGTCGAGCATAAGCAAAATGAAAACGGTTGTGCCAACACTTAATTTTGCACCATAGAAACCTTTTCTCGTGATTTCCTTGCACCGAAACTTTACGATGCAAGGGGCTACATGGTGCCTCAAGTTTCCAACAATCTGTAAAATCAATAGAAGAAATTTCCTGCTTGCAAGATCGGAGACAAGTGAGCAGTTTCCATCTCTATCCTCTACGGTGAGATTTAAAGAGCTCAGCCGCACTAGCTTTCTTAGTTTATGTCATAAATATATATACACACGATAATGAAGTTTGACGTTTCTATTTTCCATTTCCTTGTATACACCAAAACGACGTCACCCCATCCTACCTCTCACATAAACCCCTAAAACCTTTAGTTCATTCAATTTATCCTCTTTATTCTTCTTGAACTGTAATTAGGTCCATGAATTTCAAATTATTGTTCTTTGAACTATGAATCTCTGAAGCATGGGAGGATAAATTTCTTTAGTCCATAACTTGTTTTTGTGCTCTTTCATTTGCTTTATTCTTTTAAGTCTGATCCACTTTATATAATAGGTGGCTGCAGAATAAGTTGAAGGAAAATGTAGAAAACGAGCATAAATAAAAGGAAAAGCCTAGGCTTCCCTTTATGCTATTATAATGTATCTTAGTTTCCCAACCTTTATCCTTCCTAATTTAATCTATTTTGTACAATGAATTGTTGTAGATGTTAAAGAAAGAGCATGAAGAAAAAGAGCACAAATGAAATAAAAGGTTTGGGACTCACATTCAAACTTTTATAATGGATCTTAGTTTTCCATCCTTTATTTTTGACAAACTAATCCTTTTCTTAATTGATGGTTGCGAGGGAGGTTGGACAACAAACAAGAAAAAGATCATTTAAAGAAAAGGCTGACGCTCACCATGATACAATCATAAAGGTTATTAGCTTTCCAACCTATTTCTTGATGAATGTTATCCTATTTGTGTCTTATATTTACCTCCAGTGTTCCCTCTTGTGAGTTGCGCCCTTAATTTCTCTTATTGTAAGAAATAAAAATTCATTTGTTCTCAAGGTATCTTGATTGACTATGCTCTTTTGACTTGCATGATCTATTGCAATGAATTTCAATTTAGTGTTTTGTGAGATTTGAAGCTTTGAAGCAAGTGAGGATCGCTTTCATTAGTCCATGACTTTTCTTTGATGCTATTTCAATTGCTTTATTCTTTGGAATCTGATCTATTTTGTAAAATAAATTGGTGCAGGAGAGGTTGAAGAAGAAACATGAGGAAAAAGAACACAAACAGAAAGAAAAGGCTATGCCTTACATGTATACTTTTATAATGTTTCTTATTTTTCCAACTTCTGTTCTAGGGAAACTAATCCATTTGGTACAATGGATTGTTGCAGGACAGTTTGAAGAAAGAGCATGAAGAAAAAGAACAGGAAAGAAAAAAAAAAGTTGAGGCTCACCTTTAAGGTGTTATAATGGTTTGTAGTTGTGCATCCTTTGTCCTTGACAAACTAAACTTTTTTTGTACATTTGTTTGTTGCGAGGGATGTTGAAGAAAGAACAAGGGAAATATCACAACAAGAAAAGGTCAAGTGCCGCCTTGATACCAATTATAAAGGTTCTTTACTTCCCAACCTTTTTATTGTTGAATAATGAGCTATTTTTGTGTCTTATATTTACCTCCAATGTCCAGTTTTATTATGAAAGCCATTGTATATCACTGATATATTGTTATCTTTGTTGATTGGAAATCCTATACTTCTTTTGTTATATAAATGCAATTGCGTGTCTGCTGACTCTTACTAATTTATATTTTGAGTGGTTTGTTGGTAGATCATCCTGTGTTGTTTGGGTGGCTAATAGAAGTGAAGAGTCTATGGTTAAGAGTGGCCAGGAGCTTTTGAAGAAGGCCAGTGATATTGATTCATATCATCAAAATTTGTCAAAAGTCCATTGATTGCACCATATTTTTACATAGTATTTTATAGTTAATATGAGAATTTTATCATGTTAATTGATATGAAAATACATTATTTGTGATAATTTTATATTGATGAATGATTACATGAAAAGCATGAAAAGAAGATAAAATTTTCAAAATTTATTAATTATTTATGCAAATAATTTTATTAGACTTTTGATTCTACCTATTGGCATTGTAGGTGTTTGAAGAAGAAGAAGAAAATAAATAAATAAATCGCAGTTCAATCCCTCCACCAATATTTTAGGGTATTGCGGTTTGGTCCCTTGGTCGAAACGTTGACCAAGGGAAATTAGGCAAGTTTTTTTTTAAAAAAAAAAAATAGCCAGAGTTCATGGAGGGAGAGAGGCCGAAAATCGCGAGTTGCTGTTTCAGAAGCATAACTACAATTTCGGCAGAAAATAATGACAAGCAGCTGGAGCTAAGCTTTTAAAGGAGGAACCGTGGGTTTTTGAGGGTGTGCCGCGTGAGTGTGTGTGTGAGAGAGAGAGCCGTGAGAGTCTGCTGCAAGCTTGAGGAGAGCTATGGGTTTTTGAGCTGTGGGTGAGAGCGCAGAGGTGTGTGTCTGCGGCGAGCTGCAGTGGCCACAAGTTGGAGAGAGCACCATCACCCAGTCTCCACCGTGAGAACTGCAGACCACCACTGCCAGAGCATCTCCATCATCAACCAGTCACCACCATCATCTATTCCATCATCACCATCATCCTTCCATCGTCTTCAACCCACTACCGTTAGTGAACCCAAGAACCTTCATCCCGTCACCACCGTCATCACCCAATACCATTACAGACTTCCACCATTTCCAACTTTTTTTCATTATCCTTCGGCTTACTCCACCATCACCAAACACCACCTTACTACAACCCTTCACCGTGATCATCACCTGCACTGACAGCAACCACCGAAACCACCATCACTCTTTCTCTCTCCACAGACCCTTTCACACACTCCCTCTCTCATTTTCAGTCAACCTTTGACTCTTTGACCAAATGGAATTATCTGTAGACTACATGGCTATTTTCAAAGACATGAGTGGCTGAATTTTCTTGAGTTCTTAGTGGTGAATATTGGTGGGCTAGAGCTTCAACGTGCTACAAAGGGGAGTCTATTTCCATTTACTCAATTCATGTATTATACTTTGTTTGCTGAATTATTTCTGGATTAATACATGCTTTTGAGACTTAGATAAGTGTTCATTTGTATATGTTGGATTAAATTACTCTTGTGTTGAATTTTATATTAGTGTGCTTAGATTTTTTATGTTGAACATATTTCCTTTGGATTGATCATATTGTGCATTCTATGTGATTACTAGTGTGTATGATAGATTTAATTCAAAAATTGAGTGTCGTAATTGTGCTCTCATTAAGAGGAACCAAGTGCATTAAAATAATTTGTAAACACACATCAAGTGATTTTTTTAACAATTTATCTAAGAAATGACTATGAATGCAATTGTAGGATTAATCATTAATTAAGTAGATTAGACTCAATGTAATTGCTTGAGGTTTTCAATTTGACTTGATGCAAGTTGACTCCCAAATTTTGAAGGTTAAGGGTTAGGTAAGATCAAGCAGTACTACAAGTTTGGCAAATTCACCTCGATCTCTTGAATCGGTGTTGTAATCAACTCTGATAACCTCGCCGAATACACTCCCAATGGAATGGATAACACTTTTGTGATAGTAACGAGCTGGTAGCTTGGGCAGTCTCAGCTAGTAGACAACCTAATTAATCACATGATCTTATGGTTTGAAAGTTGGGTTCCATGGTTGAATAGTAAGGTAGTGCCCAAAGATGACCCAAGGTCCATTAATCAGAGCGTTTTGGTAGTCCATTTCATACTTGAATTTCACCAAAAAATAGTCATTGTCTAGATCAATGACCTACGTTCTTCCTATAGGTCTCCAAAGATTTTGGAGTTGTGTCCTTAGTGGACGGATGCCAATCCTTCGGCCTAGAAGCTTCACAATGACAACTAGACCCATTCTCTTATTCAACACATCAAGAACGTGGTTTGTGAAGTTGGCAGTAGGGGTGTTCCCCTCCATGCCAATGGTGACATCGCCATGTTGCAAAATGACTTCATCCTCTTCTCCATGGTCACGGTGGTCACAGTTGAGCAATTTATCCTTAAAGGACAGAATGGCTATTTCTGGAGCTTAAATATCAACCTTCATTTCTTGGTTGTTCTCGCCCAATAGGGGAGTGTGAGAATAGTGCGGGTTGTGAGCCTCTTCAAGTGTTTTAGGGACACTATCTGAAGTGAGAGTTGTAGACACATGGTTTCTGTGACAAATAAGAGGGGAGTAAATTTTGCCTCCATATTGTCTTCCAGTGTATCACCTTCTCCAAGTTTTACCTTCTTAGTGTTTGGGTGTCTCCTAGGTGTAGAGGTGGTTCAATCTTTGGGGCGCTTTCAATTGGGGTAGGGTGTAGCATGATGATGTTTATAGGGAGAAGGAGAGCTTCTCTCTATAGGCCATTCCACTTGCGTGTCTTTTTTTTGTTTGGATATACCCACTTTGGTGGACCTTGAGACCCATATTGTCTAAACTTTTGTTATGAAAGATAAAAAGATAAGGTGGGTAATAAAATTAATCCCTTGATATTTTAATGTCGTTTTTTCTTATAATTTTTTTTGGGAGAATTTCAATAAAGGACCATAGTTGGGAATTAATATCATCGCAACCCATAAACAAGTGAATGGATCATATGAATATGGATTTTTCTTGTTCATACAGCCCATTCACTTGTTTATGGGCTATGCTGATATTAATTCCTAACTGAGGTCCCTTACTGAAATTCCCCATTTTTTTCTTAGGTAAGCAAATTATCAAATAATTTATATAAAAATTATTAGGGAAAAAAATAAAAGGAGAATGACATATAAATATGATTTGAATTTTCAAATCTTAAAGCAGTCATGCTACCTATAAAAATAATGAGATTAACTAAACTTGTATCATAAATTAAAAACTCAATTTTATAAAAAAATTACTTATTTAAAATTTTAAAATTAAAATGGTATTTTTTGCCATTCTCTCAAAAAGAAATCAGGTTTAAAAAAAATAAAGAAAGAAACAAAAAGAAAGGGAAATTTTCAAAAAAGACAAGGAAAATGGGAAAATTCCAATTTAGTACAATGAAATCGGAAAATCCCAAATTATTCTTTTTGTACTTTTGCGTAATTACGAAAATGCCATTGGATTTTTAACAGCATGGTATCATAATTCACAACACGAGTATCTAGATTAACAACACAAGAAACATTTAGGTACTACGTATTTACATTGTGAGTTGTTTGTACTGATATTGTTATTCTAGATACTCGTATTGTGAATTATGATACCCGCGTTGTTAAAATCCAGTAGCATTTTTCATAATTATGAAAAAAAATACAAAAAGACTTATTTAAAATTTTTCGATTTCGCTCTATTGAATTAAAATTTTTCTATTTTCTTTATTTATTTTTTTTTTTTGAGATTTTCCCAAGAAAGCAAGCGCGGCACACTTCCATCTCAAAGCCGCGCGAAAAATGAATTCTTTTTCACTTCTTCAAATCGAAGACGATGATATAATACACAGCAAGATTATTTTGCTCATTTGTTCAGTATGATTGAATTTGTTTTCGCGTTTTATTTCATTGCTAGTGTCGACTTTTTTTGGTCTTAATCATAAGAGGCTCACATTCATCGTCGATTCTTGCAATATTGTTCCATTTTCGACCATCCACACCCAACTTTTTGAACGATTCAGAAGCATAAATTGACCAAATTGATTTCGCGAAATCATGTTCGCCTGAGTTTTGTCTTGCTTGGCGTTCGTCTGAGTTTTGTCTTGCTTAGCGTTCGTCTGAGTTTTGTCTTGCTTAGCGTCCTTTGTTCTTCATCTTTTCTAATTGCAGCGAAATCTTTTGGTTCCATTGACCCAAAAACGAAGAATGGGTCAAAAATTTTGAAGCTAAAGCATGGGAGATGAAATTGCAATCATCGAAACTTTCTTGAGCTCGCAGATCGCAGGTGAGTGGTGACTGAATACTTCCACTCCCACTTCTACTTCGAGGATCATCGTGCTACTTCTCCACTTCATTATCTTCGAGTAAATTTCTTTTCCCCTGGGTTGAAATTGCAACTTGTATGTAATGATTCATGACGCAATCATGTCACTGTGTGTCAAGCTCCGCATAGAAGAAATATTCTTTTTTTGACTTGATTTAGGTAGGTACGTCAAAGATAGAACTTACTTATATCTATATCCCTTAATGATAAGCTTTTTTTAATATCTATCCACCTTTATATTCCTAGATGCAACTTGTTAAGGTGTGACTGAACTTTTGGCTTTATGCTTGGGAAATCATAAACAAAAGAAAATGGGGGTAATCGGTGGATTGAAGTGGTCTAGATTCAAATTAATACATGATCAAAGAAGGCTCCACACAAATGATGTTGCCCCCATCACTATATACTTCACATGTTTATCCTGATAGACCCACCTTCATAAGTGCATGTGTGGCCCTTCTTAGTCCCACTCCAGTAAAATCCTGTAAACCAAAGGTGGGGCAGAGATTGGAAACTAGAAAGAGACAAGCACAACATAGTTCATGTTCTAGACCAAAGGTTAGGAACTCAATTCTTGTGCTGTTTAACATGTATCTACTTAAGCCCAGTGTTAGGGTAGGGGTTAGGCCGGTTATAGGCTTAGACCTAAAGCTTCTATAGAGTATATATCACCATACGCATACTGAAGTTCAAGAGTTTAGAGGAAGAGAACATAATTTGCCTAGGTAAAAGAGCACATGTATATAATTAAGATAATCTTCAAACTCTTATCTTTGTCTTTGTTTATTTCATTTTGGAATACCTATTTGATTTTCTCCTAAAATATATGTTTAGAGTCCTAAACTACAGGTGATCTTTTTCATTTGGGATTGGAAAGAAGTGAGGAGTTAAGAAAAAGGGAAAGAAAGGCGGAGCTAATTAATTTATCTCAATCTCTTTCTTCCTGTGCGCATTTTTTCTAGCGTGCAAAATGGCTTTAAGTGGTCATTTTTCTTGTTATGAAGTGTATTGGTTTGATAAAACAGAGTGCTGCTGACAAAGGCTTCTTACAATTACATGACAAGCAGAAAGTTCAGTGTATGGTATTGATTAAAGCCTGCTCAAAATAGACGACAATATTGATTAACAGATTGGACAACAGAGGAAAAATAGAAATAATGCTAAAGAAAGACAAAATGTGAAATCAAATTGACCCCAGCCACGGGATGATGAATGACCAATCCCTATCAGCATAAATGTAAGTTAGATTATAAAAAAATAAAAAAGAGGGTCTTTTACTATTTATTATCATTTGACTTCCTATTACATCCAAAGGGAAAGGGCAGGCTAGTCTTTTGTGTGTTTTTGTGACACGTATGCGAGGACTATCTAAGAAGGTATTAAATATTAGCGCCTTAAACATATATACTATTCTACAGACAGATCGCAAACTCCATAAAGGCATGCCCTCTTTTACAGTGAAGAGCATTTTTACCCTCTCTCATGAAGGCCTGCAGTTTTCTATATGATATATCACACCAATCTCAAACCTTTATTTCAGAAAAAAGGACAAAGAAACCACCAAGAACCAAAACCCAAAGCTGTTCACTCTTCCCCGTCTTGTTAGGATTCCCCCACATTTTTATAGGAATTGATGGTGCTATTTCGGAATAAAGGAAAAAAAATGTTATGCAAGTGGGATCCACATCAATGTAGCTATTTCTTATGTGACTATCTTTGATTATTGCATATTGAAATTTGAAAGGGGAAAACTACAAGTATCATGAATTTACAGAGTTCGAGTATATCTCATGTTTTCTTAAATTTAACAATGGGTTTTTCTTGACAAATTTGAGAGATACCAATGCCTTCCCCGGTATACCTTTCTCTCCTTCTCTACTTCTTCTCAGTGCGTGTGCAATAACTTCACTCTCTGTTGTGACGTCTTCAATCTTTAAAACTTAAGAGCAGAACGCCCCACCTTCTCTGTGTTTTCCTCAACTTCTCTCTCACTATCATTTTGCTCTCAATCAAATCAACATCATGGAAGAGACAGACAAGCCCAATGCTAACAAGAAGTTCATAACAAAAAGAAGAAGCTTCAGAGGCGGAGCCAACCCTCATGAACATCATCATCACTATCATCATCATCAGCATCAGCTGCTGCTACAACAATACTCGACTCAGTTTGGGTTCGGTTACCAGAATGAGTATCAGAGGTACTACCCGGCTCTTCTTCCTCTACCTTCTCTTCTACCTGTGCAATTAGCTTTGACGCCGTCGTCCACTCAAAACCAGACCGCCAAATCGAAAACCCATTTGCAGAAGTCTCCATGCAAGCTGAATAATTCTCCCTTTGCTGCCTCGTCTTATAACGAAGTATCAGTGGACACAGTTGCTCATGGTAACACTAACTACCAATCTTCGTTCAATTGCTCCTTTATTTTTTGCTTCCCCCTTTTCTTCCTTCGCCTGCATGATTGTTCTCCTTCAGAAAAGCTACACTTTTTTCCCTCTTTTTTTTGGGTTGATAATACAAATGCACAAGATATTCCTTTTGGTTGATTAATTTGATCTTTGTATTCTAAAAAAGAATGTACCTATTATTTAAGCTTACTCGTTTTATGCAGTTTTTTTTTCAACGGATCAATTTCATTACTTAAAGAGAATATAACAGTAAATAAAATAGTGAATTTAGCTAACTGTTGTATCTCATTGGTTATCTTCTTCTTCAATTGCAAATCTTTTTGGACTGGTAATTTCTTTATTTATAACTTTAAAGTGAAGAGTTTTTCTCTTCATTTATAATTATTGGCTTGCTCTTGTGATCTCCCTTATAGGGTGGAGGGTTATTTCAATCACTCTTATATACCATCTTTTTTTCGACATGCTAATTTAGCTACCAAGGAATCTCATCAGCAAGCCAAGGCGTCCTTTAAAGGAGCTGATGAGAAGAAACTGATACCTGCAAGAAGACCACAGCCACTAGTTGCCGCAAGAAGGCCAGACTCTGGTGGCAAAGAGGGCTCTGCGATCTCTCTCCTTGCAAACCACTTTCTAGTCAAGTTTGATTCATCACAAAAAATATACCATTACAATGTTGAAATCACTCCCAATCCATCCAAGCAAGTTGCCCGAGTAATCAAAGAGAAGTTTGTGAATAATAATTCTGCTGTGCTTTATGGTGCTCATCCAGCATATGATGGGCAGAAGAATCTTTACAGCTCTGTTGAATTCCAAAATGATAAGCTTGAGTTCTACGTAAGCCTCCCAATCCCAGTGAGCAAGAGCTCATCACCTGATAGAGAAATGTGTGACTTGAACGGGAGGCATGGACAGCTTAAACTATTCCGGATAAATATAAAACTAGTCTCCAAGATCAATGGCAAGGAGTTGGCAAAATACTTGAGCAAAGAGGAAGATGATTGGATTCCACTTCCGCAGGATTATCTCCATGCTTTGGATGTAGTTCTGAGGGAGAGTCCAACTGAGAAGTGTATACCTGCAGGTAGGTCTTTCTATTCAACTTCAATGGGAAGAACCAAAGAGATTGGGGGAGGAGCTGCTGGGTTGAGAGGGTTCTTTCAGAGTCTTAGACCAACTCAACAAGGACTTGCCCTCAATGTTGACTTTTCTGTAACTGCTTTCCATGAAAGCATAGGAGTGATTCCATACTTGCAGAAGCGTCTTGAGTTCCTTCGAGATCTTTCTCAAAGGAAGACAACAAGTTTAACAGGCGACGAGAGGAAAGAAGTGGAGAAGGCATTGAAGAACATCAGGGTCTTTGTTTGTCATAGAGAAACTGTTCAGAGATATCGTGTCTATGGCTTAACTGAGGAGGCTACTGAAAATCTTTGGTTTACTGACAGGGATGGAAAGAATCTGAGGCTTGTGAACTATTTTAAAGATCACTATAACTATGACATAAAATTTAGTAAATTGCCATGCTTGCAAATTAGTAGGAGTAAACCATGTTATCTTCCTATGGAGCTTTGTGTCATCTGTGAGGGCCAGAAGTTCCTTGGAAGGCTTTCTGATGATCAAACTGCAAAAATACTCAAGATGGGCTGCCAAAGACCAAGAGAACGAAAAGCCATCATTGAAGGAGTTATGAGGGGGCCTGTGGGGCCAACTAGGTAACACCATTATACCTGTAGTTTCATTTTTCTTGCATTTTAGTTAATTTTGTACAATTTTAATGTCCTTCTGTAAATCCTTTATCTTGTTTTAGTTTCTAATGTCTTGAAGGAATTGTTTTGGCAGTGGCAACCAGGAAAGAGAATTCAACGTCCAAGTGTCAAGAGAAATGACTCGTTTATCTGGGAGAATTCTCCATCCTCCCAAGCTAAAACTTGGGAATGGAGGTCATGTGACGAAGCTAGTTCCTTCTCGTCATGACCGCCAGTGGAACCTTCTGGATGGTCATGTCTTTGAGGGAACTAAAATTCAAAGGTGGGCATTAATAGGCTTTGGTGGTACACCTGAACAGAAGTCCAATGTCCCTAGATTTATAAGCCAGCTCTCCCAAAGGTGTGAAGAAATGGGCATTTTTCTTAACAAGAACACAATTGTTAGCCCCCATTTTGAGTCAGCTCATGTTCTTAATAATGTCTCCCTTCTGGAATCTAAGCTTGAGAAAATCCAGAGAACTACCTCAAACAATCTACAGCTGCTTATTTGTGTTATGGAGAGAAAACACAAAGGGTATGCAGACTTGAAAAGAATTGCTGAGACAAGTATTGGGGTTGTGAGCCAATGCTGCTTGTATCCAAATCTCAGCAAACTAAGCTCACAATTTTTGGCAAATATGGCTCTCAAAATCAATGCCAAAGTTGGTGGATGCACTGTTGCCCTGTACAATTCACTTCCATCTCAAATTCCACGACTCTTTAAATATGATGAACCAGCTATATTTATGGGTGCTGATGTAACTCATCCTCATCCACTTGATGATCATAGTCCATCGGTTGCTGCAGTTGTCGGTAGCATGAATTGGCCTACTGCAAACAAATACATATCAAGAATAAGGTCGCAAACACACCGACAAGAAATCATCCAGGATCTTGGTGCAATGGTGAAGGAATTACTGGATGATTTCTATCAGGAGGTAAAGAAACTCCCTGGGAGAATAATTTTCTTTAGAGATGGCGTTAGTGAGACCCAATTCTATAAAGTTCTTCAAGATGAACTACAATCCATCAAAGGGGCGTGTTCTAGATTTTCTGGTTATAAACCTTTCATTACTTTTGTAGTTGTACAGAAGAGACATCACACAAGGTTGTTCCCCTTTGAAACTGATGATCAGTCGTCCACAAAAAATCATATTCATTGTTATGAGAATATTCCACCAGGGACTGTGGTTGACTCTGTGATTACTCATCCGAAGGAGTTCGATTTTTACCTTTGCAGCCACTGGGGCATGAAAGGAACAAGCAGGCCAACTCATTACCATGTTTTGTGGGATGAAAACCAGTTTACTTCTGATGAACTCCAGAAGCTGGTTTACAACTTATGCTATACTTTTGTTAGATGCACAAAGCCAATTTCTTTGGTTCCTCCTGCTTATTATGCCCATTTAGCTGCATACAGAGGCAGACTCTACCTTGACAGGTCCGATTCCTCCTCTGCTTTATCTAAAGGTATCTCTTCATTGTCTAGAGCTGCACCTCCTAAGACAGCCCCTCTTCCACAACTTAGTGAGAATATCAAGAAGCTCATGTTCTACTGCTAATGATTATATTTGTTCTCTGCCATGCCATTTGATATGTAACTTGCCTTGTGATGTGAGATTAAGAGTCACTTGAAAAGTAGAATAGTAAATGAAGGATAGGATTAGGGGAGCATTAGAGGACAATAGGCAAGTAAGCTTTTTTATTGTTTAATCAAACAAGCTTTCCAAGGTCAATTTAGATGTTATGATACTTTCTTATGCTTATAATTGTAACTTCAATCTACTTGCTTAAACTCAAGACAGAAATGATTATGATTGATGGAACATTGAAAGAATGGTTGAGTCTAGGCAAGCATTGCCAAATACAAGTCACATTACTCCAACGCAGGCCAGACAAAACAAGAGTTAAGATTAAAATTATCACCAACATTTATAAAAAAAAATTAGAAAATGTATTCTTATTTTTAAAATATATATATATATTGGAAAGATGCTTAAAACTTTAATAATGAATTTCATGAAATTTAATAGTACCTCCGGCCATAAATATAAAACCATTTGACTTTTTTTTGAAGAAATTAAGGAAGGTAAATAAATTACTTAATTATATCATATGTTGTGTATTATTATATTATATATCAATTATAAGTTGGACAAACCATTTGAGGAAAAATAATAAATTTAAATATTTTAAGTAATTTAATTAGTTTTATTAAAATTCTCTAAAAAAGTCAATCAAATATTATATTTAAGACGGGGAAGTAGTAATTAGAGTGGAGCCAGTTCATCCATTTACATAAAGCTCAACTAATGTTATTCATCATATTTTTATTCTCCCTTCAATTTTAGATTTAAGAGTTAATTAACTTATTCACATGTATTAAGGAAATTGGGTAAGTAAGTTATTTGAAAAAAAGTGTATAAATTTTTTGCCAACAACACTAATAATTTTAATCATGCAAGTCTAATTACAAAATATTTTGAGGAATACATATATATATTGATTGGGAAAAAAAAACTGGAGAATTTTATTAGAATCAAAACAGATTTTTTTAGTTGCTTTTGTATTTGTTTATATTTGAGTGATTTTATGTATAAAATCAAGGGGGGAAAATAAATAAATATCCTCTAAACATTAAAAACCTTGAAAGATGACTGAAATTTGATAAATGACAAATGAGAGGTTATGATCAAAACTCAACAGAGAATAACTAAAATTGAACAGATAATAATTAAAAAAAATAACTAAAACTCAACAAAGAAAGACTAAAACTCAATAAAGAAAGAGTAAAACTCAACAGAGAAAGATTAAAACTGACTAATTTTCTACCTCTCATTTGTCATTTACCAATTTTAAGTCATCTTTCAAAGTTTTTTATATTTATAGGATATTTATTTATCTTTTTCTCTAAAATCAATATGTAAAAAGCGTTTTTTATGACCTGATCCAAACAACTCCTTTATAGTGTTATCCGAGGAAATTTTATTTATTCATTAACTGAGCATCAAAATTATTTATTTTAAATATTTCTGAAATCTTATAGTAGAACTTTTGCATTCAGTATCTTGAGTGTGACTTTTCTGAGAAGAGATAATTAAAGAATCTGGGTGGGACCCACTGAGAATGGAACCCCCAGGGTTAGAAGAGGGACTGAATTATGGCGGGGAGAAAAGACAGAGAGGCAAGAAAAGGTGTGCCTTTCAGGTATAGTGGTGAGGCCACTCACTGAACTCAACTCTCAGTTGTGCAATCCCTTACATTACATACTGTCTCTCTCCTTTGTTTTTCAGGGCCCTCTTTTCCACCAAAAAGTTAATTGAATACAACCAAAAAAAACAGACAGAGAGAGAGAGAGAGTTTTGTACAAGCATTATGTATCAATAATTTTTGATGAAGTAAGTCTCTCTCTCTCTCTCTCTCTAAAATATCAGCCCCTTTCTGAATATGATGAAACCATCTTTATCTTCCTTTCCGCCACCACTTTGTATCTCTCCCACTTGCCATTTTCCTCTGTCTTTTTCAGTGTGTCATTGCAAGTAACAAAATGTCTCCTTGGCCAATAATACAGTGGGGGTCTTCTATCTCTTCTTCTTTTTTTTTTTCCTTTTTTTTCTTAAAACATATACTTTTAGTCTTAATGTTAGACATAATTAACTGATTTTAGTAAATTAATAATGTTGTTTAAGTTAGTTAATATGATTTTTTTTAAATACCATAATGGCATAATTTATTGCTTTAGTTCTTTCCATGCTTATCATATTCAATTATTGTTGAGAGAATGTAGTGAATTTGAACAAACAAATTGTTTTTTTTCCAATGAAAAAACAAATTGATAAACATATGAAATGTATCTGACGTATTAGATAAACATATGAAATATATATATATATATATATATATATATTACATGTCAGGACCAACATCAACTTCTTTATTAAGTCCTACATGAAGACGAAGCGGAGGAGTATAAAATATAGGTGAAATGGGCGCTAATGATTTACTAAAATTGAGATATACCAACTCCAAATAAATAATAATAATAATAATAATAATAATAATAATAATAATAATAATAATAAAAGTTATAGAGGTGGTGATATTATTGTCTTCCTCAAGGTCTTCCTTTAAGCATTGAAATTTGAATTTACATCTTTAGTTCAATCATGATAAGGCACAATATTCTCTAACAATATAGCCCATTTTAGGTTTTCCCCCTTTCTTCAATTAATGTTTATATGAGTGCAGTCTTAAATTTATCAAGATTTAGAGGGGTCTCATAACCCAAACAATATGTAAGTAATTCTTATAATACAATGGGAGCTTTCCTATTATTATTTAGGCTGCAATGGCTCTTCTATGAATTATTAAGAGTAAAATTGTTTTTCAGTCTAAAAAACAAATATATAAAAGTTAGCACTTACTGTCAATATCCATTAGTCAAGAGGTAATATTGCAACGGTTTTAACATTGCTCCAATAAATAGTTAGTTTATGATGCCCAGTATATCTCTCGAAGGAGTTCAAGGCAAAAATGTCCTTTGAAGCTTGAACCTTGAACTTCTTCTTTTTTTTTTAGAGAATTTCAGAAAAAAAAATTAGGAAAATGTTACTGAATTTTAATAACAAGAGGCTCTTAACAACACGAGGATATTAATTGAGATAGTCTTGTTATGAATTAAGAGCTTTGTGTCATTAAAATTCAGTGGCATTTTCATAATTCTAAAAAAAATACAAAAAGGTCTTATTTGAGATTTTTAACTTTTGCAGTTATGATCAATCATTTACTTATTTCCCTTATCTTTTCTTTTTTTTGAGATTTTCCCTTTTTTTTAAAGAATAAAGTTAAGATATGAATCAAAACTCAAGAAATATTTACATAAATATTTATATCCAAACATATACCCTTATAAGAAGTGAAACATTTATCAACTTCCATGTTGTATTATAACGTTCTTGGCATTATTTTACTACCTCCATTTCTAAATATAAAATACAATAGACGTTTTTAAAAAATCTTAAAAATACTAATTAAATTACTTTAAATAATTAAAATCTATCTTTTTTTTCTTTAAACTATTTTGTCTAACTTATAAACTGATATATAATATAATAATATATATAAGACAATTAAATAATTTATTTACCTTCTTTAATATTTTTTTAAAAAGTCAACTAGATCTTATATTTAAATTAAAATGAGAATGAATTAGTATTTAGGAACTTAAATGCTCAAGTTCTTCAATAATATGGGAAAGCAGCTGGATTTGAAACAAGCATAGCATTGCCTTAGTTAATAAAAATGTTTTATCGATTTGTGTGTAATATGGTTTTTGAATTTTGAAGAATTGAGTAAAATTTAACATTATATTCTTCCCGAATAGCTTCTCTCTCTGGTTTTTTTACTAAAAAATAATTATTTAACGAAATACAATAGTTTAAAAAGTATTCAGTGAAATATGATATTACAAATCATGGATAGTAGGCACGATTTGTATAAATCATGCCAACTATCCACAATTTTCGTTGAAAAAAAAGTCTCGTCCTACCTTTTTCTAGAAAACATGCTACTGTAGCATGACATTGCAAGTCGTGCTACAGTAGCCCAAAACAAACCCCCTAGCGCCCGTAGTCCTTATTTTTGTTCAAAGCACACATGTCCTTTCCTTTACAATCTGCAATTCGAATTAATGCAGTGTGCCTTCCTTCATT
>JBAGKO010000004.1:6365452-6406697 GCA_037177275.1 Acacia concinna | reverse complement strand
AGAAGGTCATTGATTATTTGACTCCGTGGGGGGATTGGGATAGATAGAGACTCAGCTCTTGGCTCTTATGGACGATAGTTGACAGAATCATTAGTGTATACCCACCCTGTGAGGAGAGAGGAGAGGACTGTTTTTACTAGAGGCCATCCACTTATGGCCATTTTATTGTTAAATCTGCATACTACTTTCTTTTTGCAGGTACACAGTGCGTGGAAGAAAATGTCTGGAAGATACTATGGAGGTGGTCAGTTCCGAAGAAGATTAAATCCTTCATGTGGTTATTCACACATGAAATGACGCATACAGCGGCACTAAGGTTGGAGAGGGAACTTGAAGTAACATCCATTTGTCCATTTGGGTGTGATTATGTAGAAGATGGAATGCACTTGATTCGCAATTGCCCCAATGCAGATCATTGATGGCAGGAGCTAGTGGCCCCTCAGCACTAAGACACTTTCTACTATTACAAGGTGCAGAATGGGTTAAATGGAACCTACAACATGAGATAGGTCAAGGTCACACTTAGAAGATATAGTTGTCTACGTTGTTCAGGTACACGTGCTGGGATATTTGGGTAACGAGCTGCTCTCAGCTGTTTGAGCCAGTAGAAGATGTTGTTCACTGTAAGGCGAACTCCAGCCTATTCAAGGCTTGCTTTGATAAAGAGTTTAGAAGTAATTATAATGTGTATTCAAGTGGGCTATATAGCCATCAACAAGTGCCCATCCCGGATGACTTCCCTGTCATTCTTGAAGTTGATGGCTCTTGCATTAGAAATAGGTTGTGCAATTGTGAAGGGTGGCTGCGAGATAATGGAGGGATATGGGTGTGTGGCTTTACTTGCAAACTCATAGATGTTCCACCTGCTATAGCTAAACTCCCAAGTTTTATTCATAGTTTGAATCTTTGTTGGAAAAAGGGGTATAAGAAGGTTCTTGTTCAAAATGACTGTATCGAAGCTATTAACCTCATCACAAGAGGATGTGAGGCAGACTTCCCATTCAGAGAGGTGGTAGATGATGTGCGGTTAATAGTACATAGAGATTGGCATATTACCTTTAGACACAGGAATCGTTGAGGATTTAAGGGAAGCGAACTTCATGGTGAAGCTAGCATATGGAATAGAGACGCGTTTCCAAATTTTTGAAAAACCTCCCGAAGGCTTTGTCAGGATGGATAATGTCTATCCTATCTAGTTACTATGTTTCTAAGTTAGAGTAGAGACAATGTTTGTCTTCCAGGTTATAATTAAAAAAAAATAAGTCACTTTTGTTTCCCCCATCCAAACACAATTAACTTCTCATAAGTTACTTATTTTTATAAATTACTTATAATAAACCATTTATAAAAATAAGTCACTTCTGATAAGCCACAGTCAAATTGGCCCTAAATAGGGCAACTAAGGAGGAATCTAGGTTTATGACAACAAAAGAAAAAAGAAAAAGAAAGGTAAGCTAGCTCAAACAACAAATGAATGTGTTTGGAGTAAAGATTGCAATCTTGACTTTTAGAAAAGTAAGATTGGGTAAAAACAAGACTGGGTAATATGATTTGTGTTTGGAACAAAGATTGCAGAAGTTACTTATAAGTTACTTATGTAAAATTAAAATTTGTTTCGTTGAAATTTTCAAAAGTAATTTTTGATGGGAAGTGACTGAAAAGGATATGAGTATTATTATATATAACACACACACGCACATATTTGTGATGTTTAAAAATTATAGCAGAAAAAATGAAAATAAATTTTCATAAAAGTAAAAAAAAATAAAAAGCATATAACTAATAAAATGGTTAAATGAAATAAAATGCAAATAAAGAGGAACGCAAAGAAAGTCAACTAATTTTTATAATTAGGGTTAAAGGGAGTCTTATGACATATAAATATATTGTGATATCTATACTATTTCGGTTCTAATTATAAGACATAATTAACTTTTTTAACTTCCTTAATATCTTTAAAAAAACCAACTAGGTCTTACAATTAGGATCTGAGGAAGTCTTATTACATGTAAATATATTGTGATATTTATACTACCTTCGGCCTTAATTATAAGATCTACTTGACTTTTTTAGCTTCCTTAATATCTCCCAAAAAAAAACCAACTTGATCTTATAATTAGGATTGAAAGGAATCTTATTACATGTAAATATATTGTGATATTTATACTACATCTGGTCCTCATTATCAGAGACCTAGTTGACTTTTTTAGAGAAGTCAAGGAAGCAAAATAAGTTATTAATTATATCATATGTTGTATTTTATTATATTATATATTAGTTTATAAGTCAAACAAAATAATTTAAAGAAAAATAATAAATTTAAAATGTAATTAGTTTTCTTAAGTTTCTTCAAAAAAAGTCAACTGAATTTTATAGTTAGGACCGGATGGAGGAAATTATAATAGAATTTTTTTAAAAAAAAACCTGCTTTCCAAACGACACTCAATTGGACCATAAGCAGGTGCTTATGACAAATTAGACGTTTTGTATAAATTGGACGTTTGTGGGAATCGTCGCTCCAAACATGCAATTTTTTTTTTCAATGGCAATCTGACGATTGGGGAGAAATCATGGGAAACGGCAACCCAAACACATAGAAAAACAGTCTATTATCATACATGATATCAATCGCACAGAAAAATAACCGAATAAATCTTGAGTCTTGACCAAAAGTAGAAACCAAAACAAACTATTCCAAAAAAAATGTAACACGTATTTTAGGAGTTAATCTTGGTTTTAAATAAAATACATAGTTATCTTTATTAATACTCCCTCAATAATAATCAAGAAGGAGAGAGAATTAGGAAATGAAGGAAGATTATTAGGATGTTTTAGAAAATACATATCATAACGACTAACTTAACAAACTTCTTTAATATAATCACATTAGATAAATATATCTTATGTTAATGACGAAAGTAACACAATTAGAAGCATATGGCCATAGGGTTGGTAGAGCATCTAACCGAAACGATAATTGTTAATTTTGAGAAAATTAAATTTTTAGTCCTTCAATTAATAACTCACTTATAACTTAATGGCTCGATTAAGACTCGATCCAACTCAACCCTTGAAATTTTAACTCAGTTATGGCTAAGTCTCTCATCTCTTCATTTTGTTTATATTTACATCTCATATTGAGTCATCCTATGTGGCGCCAAGATCAACTCCACGTAAGCAAAGAAGTGGTGAATGAATCATCATCTTCTCCATCTGAAACGTGATAGGACTAGGCGACATGGGGAGAACTGAATTGAAAAGATCAATCATCTTCAACCTTCATCGCAGCTGGGTAGAGGAACTAGAGGAGCACGAGCTGAGTCGTCTTCTTCCTTTGATAGGGACATCAATGAGACCTTCATGGCTGAAACTCTGACTCCAGCCACCTCGTGCATGTCATCCATCTTATCTCTTTGATAACTGCTGAGTTCTTCAACAAAGCCATTGAAGCTTTTACTATAGCTTCAAGTCAGGTTTTGCGCTATATACATAAGCAAAATAAATACAACTCTCTGAAATTTGCAGCGAGGCTGTAAAGGACACTCATAACACATTTATTTCTATTTTCCATTATTAGGTAATTTAATTACATGCAAAGTAACCTGCTGAATTTTTACAAACAAATAGTAGCATTTATTTAACAAGAACCCAAACAACAGGGCATCTCACTGTGGCCTTAACCTCTTAGGCTTCTTAACCTCCTCCTTCAGAACAGTAACTATATGAGAACACCATTCTCCATGGAAGCATTCACCTTATCCATTTTAGCTTACGTGTTATCTTCAATCTCCACCTTCACCTCCTCGTTCTTCAATCATGGAAGATATCCTTGATTCATTCACCACTCATTTGCTTACGTGGAGCTGACTTAGTGCCAGATAAGATGACTCAATATGAGTTGTAAATAAGAAGGATAATAATATAAATAAAATGAAAAGATTATGACTAAATTATAACTCAATAAAAAGTATAGGGATTGAGTCGCATCATGTTATAATATGTGGTATTGAGTTATAGGTGAGTTAATAGTTAAATGACTAAAAGATCAATTTTTTTTGTTAATTTTTTACCAATGATGATTCTTTTTTGTGAATATACGCTAGAAAAAAAAACTGTACATCTTCTCATCAAAACATTTTAAACAAAATTGCAGTAATGTTACACTTCAAGACATCCATCAACCTTGACCTTCATGACAGAGTCAAAGAGGGTGCTTCTCACATTGGCAACTTTTAAGTGCTATCATTTTTCACACAATTCTTTATATAAATTTCTTAATTCATAAGAACATGACTTTACTAGAAGCAAATCTCTTCATTTTAAAAGTATATATATGAGCTTAAAAAAACATTTAAATTTAGTCTTTGGGACCTTGGACTTGTATTATGGAAGTTCCCACATACCAAATTTAAATGTTTTTTTATAGCTTACATATTTTTAAAATAAAGATATGTGATTATGTCAAACATAATTTTTTAAAAGAAAATATAGGACCTTTAAGTTTCAGGTCATCTTTGAGCTCAATCAATTTAGATTGGGTTTCATAGAAGAGTGAGAAATAGGGGGGAAAAGAAGAAGAAGAAGAAGAAATTTCAGGCTCCAACTTAATGGGCCAGGCCCATGAGCCCTAATTCTCCACTCCACAATTGGTATCCGTTAATTATCACCACCACTTTCTCTTTGGTTATGCATAGATTGGTTTGCAGTGTGCTAGTCGCCGCCGTTTAAGTTTTTATATCTATGAGGTGTTTGGTTTGGATTAGTTTTTTTGGAGTAAAATACTTAATTAACCATCTGTTTTACTTAAATTACAGTAACTTCTCTTTCAAGAATTTATATAAATCTACTTTAAAATAAAAATGCATGTTATATAAAGCTTCCTTATATTTTTTAAAACCGATTTCCATTCATCAAATTATTAGTTAATTGCTAAGTTTGACTTTTAAACTTAAATTGTGACCAAAATATCCTCATTTAGAAAAAGAATTATTTAAAAATTTATATTTTTTAAAAAAATTAGACAACCAAAACATTTATAGGGAGAATTTCATTAAAGGACTTCAAGACTTTATTTAAGTTAAAGACTAAAACATTTTAAAATTTTTAAACAGGATCATAGACTAAAATAAAAATAAGTTTCGTAGTAAAAAGACAATAAAAACCCCTTGTTTAATTTTTTAAAAAAGGATTTATTGTAACTAAAGCTCTGGTGACCGATCCAGGCCGAAGTGGCCACCCATTGAAGCTCTGGTGTTAATCAGTCGGAGTTCTAAATACCAAAAATTAATTGTATTGTTCATAAAAGAGTTTTGCATGTTCATAATTCGACTCCTTAGTTATCAAAAGAGTATGTTGCTCTCTCTCTTTCTCTCTTTTAATTTGAGCAACCATATAATCTCTTTTAAGGCTCAAAGCAAAGTGTTTTTTTACTCAAAATTAAATATGGTGTAAAATTAAAGGATTAAATGTTCTTTTAGTTCTATTTATAAGTAACTTCCACCTTTTTTAAAAAAAAAAACATTAAACCTCGTTACTCTTCTTTAAAATTCAACAGTTTATTAGTTTTAACTCTATTTTATAGTATATTCAATCCTTAATATAAAAGTTAGAAAATAATTAGATTGTTTTTTTCTCTAAAAATTAAGTATTAGATTTAGTCTTAGATATAAAACTCTTATCCACTTTGTCTCTCTAATTTATAATTTTCTTTTAAGTATCCCAAATTATTATACATATTAAGAAGTTTTTATTTAAGGATAGTCCTAATAAAAAATAATATTTTAAGAAAAATAACATCTATTTGTTACAAATATCTAACATAAGGAACTTTTTTAATCTATTCAAATTAAATAATTAGTTCTTATATTAAATATCAATACCACTTGAAAACAAAAATGAACATAATAATAAATAAATAGTAAAATTATATATTCATATAAAAAATTTAATAATTTGATTTATATATAGAAATAAAATAAACTTTCTCAACTTGCTATAAACTCATACAAGTACTTATTTCCAAAAAAAAAATATCATTCTTAGTTCCCTTTTGTTGCATCCACTTTCCTTATATGAACTTGATGCACAGGTAAATTAGTTGAATAACTGACTCTGACATACTGTTTGAAACTTCTCTCTCACGTCACATCCTTCTATTTCTTTCCCGTCCTTCTTCCTCCACTCTGCTAGTTATCAATTTTCTCCTTCTCTCATCACCGGCGAAGAAAGCCGCCGTCGGCCATGTCTGTGCCGCTTCAAGGACCACCTCGTGGCTTTTGGGGTGTCCTCACTGAAGCCAAGCGCATCATCAATACCCACCCTCGTCGTCACTTCCTCCCTCTCCCTATCTTCCTCCTTCTCTCACTCTCTTTCTCTCTTATCGTCTACCCCAACCTCCACCGCCTCCTCATCGGCTGTCTCGTCACCACCACCACCGACATTACCGACATTCTTCACCGGCGATACTTCCAACCCAACAATATCAACACTAATTTGCTCTTCTTCTCCATAATTTACTCATTCTTCGTTTTGTTCTTCTCACTCTGTGCCATTGCAATTATCACCTACAGCGTCTTCCACGGCTTCTCCGGTCAACCCGTCAAGTTCCTATCCACAATTAGGTCAATACTTACTTCGTTCCTACTCTTATTGGGAACCGTCATCGTTTCACAAATTATGGTTTGCTTAATCTCACTTGTATTTGGGGGTTTCTCGCCCTTGGTTCTCCATGGAATTGAGCTCCTGGGCGTTCAAATTAAGTACTCCTCCCCTTACTTCATTGGCTTCTCTGCTGTTTTTCTTCTGGCTTTCTTGTTTCTGTTGGTGAATTTGCAAGTTAATTGGACCTTACTGTCTGTGATTGTGGTTGTGGAATTCAATTGGGGATTTACGGCGGCGTTGAGACGGAGTAGTGTGAATTTGCTCAAGGGAGTAATGAAACAAATAGCTCTTTCTTCTTTCTTGTTTCTTTTGATTTTTACTGGGATTTTGGTATGGATGAGCAGTTCTGTTTCATCAATCGATTCCAATAACAATGAAGGGAAGAATTGGGGTTTGGTGGTTCAAATTGTTGCAGCCTCCACTCTCGTCTTCATACTGACTTTGCTTCGGAAAACTGCGTCCAATGCTGTGTTATATGCGTACTGTAAGGCTATTCATGGTGGTGAGCTTGCTCAGGAGATTGTTGCTAATGAATTCACTTGTGTGATCAGCTCGCCCTTTGGTTCAGATGGGAAAGTTTCTCATGTTCTGTCAATAATCCATGAGTGACCATGAGAATTTGAGGTTAGTGGTCCTTTTATGACTCCTCCGGCCTCATAATTACTTCATCTGACTTTCAATACAAAACTCAGTTGGCTAATTGGACAAGATTAAGGAAGTTAGTTGCGCAATATCTTTATAATTTATTTAGTTTGTTTAATTTTTTCATATCAATCAATTGAATATTATATTAAGGATTGGAAGTAGTAATATAGTTGAATATGATTTTTATACAAAATTAAAGGGTTTTTGGGGCGTATTTGGAGTCGAATCAAACTCTGTAGATACCCACATAAATCATATCACTGTTTGGAGCTCTGATTTTGTTACACAGCAAATACACTGGAAATGAGAGTTTTAAGAGAGAGAGTTTTTTTGTTGTTCTTCTCGTTACGTATTTTTACGGATTACGTAAAAACCCATAATATATTCTGTTTGCCAATTTTTGAATTCAAAAGAGTCAAGGAGAAACTATTCCCTCAAGTGTGTTTATGTAAAATGTAGAAAAATAATTTAATATATAAAATAAAATAATTTAATATATAAAATAAATGAAAAAATCATTTATTTATCACATTATCTTTATATATTATCATTTTTGCCCCTAAAGTCAATTATTTTTCCTTAATCCATCAAAGGTGGATATTTATATATTCCAACAAAAATAAAAGACGCTCTATCACACCAAAGAATGAGATGCGTTTTTTTGGTTTAACTATTGAAGCTGAAGAGGAAGATGTGAGACTTGTGAATTAGTGTATACAATGATTGATCATGTGAAGGCAATGTCATAGTTTGTATACTTTTTCTTATTTATCTGGTTGAAGCCAGTGAGTATATAAGGGGCTTTAGATTAAATTTGAAGAGAGTGGAGAATTTCCAAAAATTCATATTCTTACTGGAATAGAAGCCTCTGCCTTCAATTTCAGACCTCAATAATTATTGTAAATGAAGGGATCCTTATTATGTCCTTATCACAATAATATTCACATTCTAAAAGTGCTGGTACCTAGATGTTGCTGTATATGTTCTTAAAGCGCTTATAATGTGAAATTTGTTAGAGTGGACGGCTCCTTGTAAATTAAGCATTTTCTTGATTATTCATTGTATCATAAGCCCTACTCTCCTTGGCCCAAAGCTCTTTTTTTTGGGACAGGGGCCTAAGCTTCAGAACCTGGAAAAGTTATTAAATCCTGCTTTATCTTTTAATTGTAAGTGATAAGGTTGCTACTAGTTTTGATAGGTTGCAAAAACTAACAGAAACTTTGGAAGCACGCTCTTCTTAATGATGTTGATGGATCAATGGTAGGCAGTTCATGGTATAGGAATTACTCCCTCTAGTCTTTTTTATAAACTAATAGTTAAGATTAGTTAAAAATAATGATTGTGTTAAAAATATTATGTCTTTTCTAAATATGCCCTTAATTATGAAAAAGAGTAGGAGAAAGAATAAATATAAAAATGAGATAAAATGTGTAATAAATGATTACTCCTATATGAGAGAGAATTTGTAGTGAGTGGGGGATAATGATTATAAAGATATCTATTTAATAGGGGTAGAAATTGAAAAAATAATTAAAATTTTGATACAAGAAAAAAAAAGTTGTTTATAAATAGGATCGAATGGAATAATATTTAATGTTGCTAACAGAGTATAGAATTTGAGTATATATGAGATGAATTGAAAAGAAAAATTCTAAATTTACCCTTTATCTCTTTCTTCAATAGATTAGGGTTTGCAAGTGTAGACAACAATATAGGGCATTTGGAAAAATATTTTAGTTTACAATATAAGTCATTTGTAAGATAATTAATACTTATTTTTTTAGTTTTATCCTTTTAATTAATTATCATTTCCAATTTTTCCTCTCATAAAATTTTCAAACACATTTTCCAACAAGGTAAAAGTGAAAAAAAAAAATTAAGACGGACTTCTAAAAAATTTATTGTCATTTCTTTTCTTTTTATGAATAGTTAAAGTGGCTATATTATGAAGGAGAATGAGTATATGGGTGTGCATAATTTACATGTTGTAATTAACTTGGACTCACTGATTTGAGAGAGTTGAACAACCATTTTTGCATTGTTGACCGAAGGAACATTTGAGGGCTAGAAACTTGGACCACACAATTTTATCACATCTGAATCTAGTATGGTCTCCCTAGAGCCGTTGATTTCCACTGTAGTGTACTCTGTTGATAATCATTTTTACTTTCAGCATGTTTCACACGATCAATAATTAAAAACCTTAAACTTCTATCATTGAAAAAAAAGAGTTAATATAATCTTTCACTCTCAAGTTTATCCTTGTTTTGATTTTAACCCTTTAACTTTCAAATAATAAGGTTTTGTCCATCAGGTTTCTTTTCATTTAAAACATTGATTCTTATAATTACTTAGACCATTTTACCCCTAGACGAACTAAAATTAATGGTTTAAAACTTGATATCAAAATGAGAATAAATTTAAAAGACTAAAGATGGTATTAATCTTAAAAAATATTAAATTTTATATACTCTACTTTAAATTTAATAATTTTCTAACTTTATCCCTTTTTAATATACATTATACTTATGAAAACAAAGTGAACATACTAATAAAAAAGTAAAGTTATACATTTATATGAAAAAAAAATTGCACATTCATAAATGATGACTTGTAAATAATACTAAATTTTTTTTTATTTTTGCCTCATAAATAAAACTAGAGGAGTAAATCTCTATTGAATTAGCCATAGTTATACCATTTACAAAACCAAGGACTAATTTAATGTGTTTTTGTTTTGGTGTTATCTTTTTTTTTTCCCCTTTGCCAACTTGTTTTGGTGTCATCTAAATTGTTTGTAAGTTGGTCATTTTGCAGAACATACCTAATTACATAGTTACTTGAACATCAAGGAAGCATTACAATTATGCTACCTGCCTTTGTTAATATAACACTCAATTAACTAATTTGGGAAAATAAAAAAAAAGTAAAATAAATTGCTTAATTGTAGCATGCATTACATAATCTTTCTAAAATACTTATGTGTCTCTTTATATTATATATCATTTTTTAATTCATGAACATTATATTAGAACAAAATGATAAAATATAAATATTTTAAAGTAATTTATTTAATTTCTCTAATCTTCTTAATTTAGTCAACTAGCTTCAAGATATCATTTGTAGTATTGAAAAGTCAAGAGTAATAGAGGTGTTAATTGTATTTTACGTAATCTATAATGGGAATATTCCCTCATCAAATAAAAAAAAAGATGAAAAAGATGTTTGCTTGTGTGCAAGTTATTAAACTGCTTAAAAGCATAAAATGTGTACTATTAAAGCACTCAATGGGATGAAATGTGATGAGAAAATTTCAACTTTTGTTTCCCTCGTGACTTGTATGGATTAGTTGGGGATGCTTCTTCTTCTTTTTTTTTTAATCTTATCCTTTCTTAAATTCAATCTAAGCAAACTCTCCTTCATTTTGGCTTAATCACTCTTCATACTGATGAAAAAGAAGTATGGAAAAAATACATTCAACAATTAATTGATAGTAAAGTACAATGGCAACATGGTATTCATGAAACCAACTTTAATTTATTAAATGGGATAGAGTTTATTTCTCCATCTAGTGCTAAATGTATGAGTTAGTTTACTAATTTATATATATTAAAAAAATTAGTTAAGTTAATTATTTATAAAAAATATATATTGGTTTTTCTAAAGTACCATTTTTAATTATTTGTATGATAGAAAACATTTTTAATATGTGTTGTCAATGGCATGAGGCTAAGAATAAAAATCATAAATTTTAAAAATAAAGTAGATCGAGTCCCTGGTCTTACATTTATTATCAAAGCAAAAATATATTTGCTAGCTCTTATATTTTTATTGAGCATTCTAATTATTGTAGTGGTAATCCAAAAGAGAAGTGAGTTGATGAGACAACCTTCTAAAGAGAGATAAAGGATGCGTTGCCCCCTTGGCACGTCTTTTATCCTTAATATTTTTTTATGTGTACTTGTTTTGGATGTGTGAAAGGTTTCTTGTCTCATTTTTGGAAGTGTGTTTGTGACATGCTTCTGTTTCCCCTCTTTCTTTCTTTCTTTATTTATTTATTTTTTTTTGGAGAAGATCTGGCTTGTGCTTAAATTAAACTGATCTAATGCATCTTAAAAGATTCTCTATATTATATTTGGGTACAAAAAAGAGTCTCTAATTTGAACTTTTCAATGCAATCTTGCTGCTCAAAAAATTAAACACAAAAAAATATTGGATGCTTTATATGGTTAGCTTCATTCTTTTCAACTAGGATTACTTTTGCTACATAAATCATGAACACTAACACACGATTCTTAATTTTTTTAAAAAGAAAAATAGAAGAAGAAGGAAAAAGGAGTGGAATAGAAAAATGGCTAGACCATTCATTTTCTATCACTTAACAAAGAGATAGATGATAAACCCTCGCATTCATATATATATATATATATAAAGTCATTTTAACTGAATTATATTGTTTAAAAAAATAGTTAAAAATAATAAATACGTAGAAATATACATATTTTTTTAAAAATATGCCCTTATGATTTGATAAAGAAGAAAGTAATAGTAAGGAAAATGAGAAAAGAGAATGTATGGGGAAAATTAATGAAGGGTAAAATAGATTAAAAAGAAAGAAAGAAAACATTTATTACTCTGACAAACTTGAAGAGGGCATTATAAAAAAGGACATGCTATTTTAAGAAGAAAACTGTATAAATAGGGATAAGGGTGTAGTATTTACTTGATAACACTTTGAGTAGTTTTGAGGGGTATATAAACTATGTACGTAGTGCTTGCCCAAATTATTTTCATCTCATACACTAGTTATAAACTTCTAATTTTATAGATGTGAGAGGAAAAAGATATATATTTAAAAATCTCAATAACAAGTAAACCACATCGACTTATTAGCATTTCCTGCACCAAACTTTATCATAACATATCAAACATTACTTTATTGTAGGACTTTTAGTAATTACATTATTTATTTGAAACCTCAGTCAAAAAAATCTAGCCTCCTTCCTCGAGACGGTCACCAGAAGCACCAAAACTTTTTACTCCACCAACTCATCTCACCACATTTAATTCCACAAAAAAACATTGACGACAACATACACCTAAGAGGTTGTATTGTGAAAATACTCGTTTCCACTTATTTTCCCTCTACATAGATAAGGCTACTAAGGTCTTTTGCCATTATAATTACACATATCAAGTAAAAATTATACCAATATTCCGTTGATACACCAAACACATTAATTTTCCCATCACGTTCCTTTAGGGGCTGTTTGGTTTTTTTATTCTTTTTTGGGGTGGGGGATTTTAAGAGCTGAATTTAGAGAGAAATTGAAGAAGTAGGGTTATAAAATTTTAATAAAGAAAAAAAATACCATAAAAAAGTATGAAACATAATTTAAAATTTTTAACCCCACTTCTTTAATTTTTTAAAATTCACTATATAAAAATTTTCCCTCCCTCCCTCTCTCTTTTAAATCCCTCGTACCAAACAAGTTTTTACAATTCATTTTCCTACCAAAGAGAAACCATAGGAAACGAAACAAACCTGCCACATTTGTACTGTACTTTTATTGAAAATCATAGGAAAATAAACACTGTCTTGTTGTGTATACAATAGCTAAGAGAGGGCTGACTTGAGAGGAGGATAAATAAATGCATAAAATAAAGACATAATAAAAAATTAATTTGAGAAAATACAAAAGCTTCCTAATCTAGAATAAATTAAGGAAGAATTTCAAATAGGAACTACAGTTGAAAATTAATATTAAATCACCCCAAAAATAAGTGAATAGGTCATATGAACAAATGAAACATTCACAATGACTTGTTTATATGACACATTCACTTGTTTTTGGGGTAATTTGATATTAATTCTCAATTGTAGTCCCTATTTAAAATTCTCCCATAAATCAATCATTATGGTGACAAGTCTCGTTTCAGCTAGGCAATGAACTCTTCATCATTTCCTATTATCAACATAGACAATCAACATGGTGATATGGTCGTTAACATGCTTAATGAATAACATGTCATCCGTTTGTCCTTGAGTATACCCCAAACCTTTTACTCTACCAAATATACCAAATCATGTCCTATGAGATTGTACCAAATTAACACTGGGCTTGACATGCAACTTCTAGCATTCATCTTTAGTGTGGCCCTTCTTCTTACAATAGTTGGATCACTTGGTATTTTATTGTTCACTTTGTGGTTCTCTCATAACAAGGGGAGAACTGTCAACCTTGATCAAGAAGTTTTTAGCCTTCTTCAACCTAAACATGATTAACCACATCAAATAGATGTGGTAGGGATTTCAATCCCATAATTCGCCATTCAACCCCTTATTTCTTCAAAGAAATCATTGAACCCTAACAAAAAATTATGTGTCATGCCTTCTTCCATAAGCTTCTTATACAACTGAGCATCTTTGGCAGTGCCCCATTGATACAACTTGAACAAATCCTGTTATTGCCAAGAGTTTCAGCAAAGAATTATAATAATCAGTTACTATTATATTACCTTGTCTCAAATGCCAAAGTCATTGCTTTAAGTTCTACTGGCTGCATCCCAAATTCCTTTTGCAATATTTGCTAGGAGATATCCTTCACCGATGTCCAACATCATAGAGTTGTATAACTAAGTCATAACTTAATTATTTTCAGTAAACTAAATGTCAAAGTTCAGGTCATCAAAATCTGGTTAAGAAGCTTCTCCATTAATGTATTTCTCCTTTCTCTTGCCACAAATACATCTTAGTATACTTTAAGACCATTGGAGATAATTTCTTCGGTTAAACTTATGGTTAATAACCATAATTTTGATTTCATGAAAAATTTGGTGCCATGGTACTGGTGGAAGAGGAAGAAGATGGAGAAGAAGATGATGATGAACTCTGAAGTGGTGAGTTTATACCCAAAATAAGAGTACTAGGAGTACCACCCGTCTTTCTTCAAATTTGTAGAAATAGATCCAAACAATGGAAGGGCAAAAAAAGTAGGGAAAATGGCATCTAGGTCCCAAAGACCAAACTTAATTATAAAAAAGTCCCCCCACATTTCTCTTACCATGAGGTCCCTAGAGACCTTTTGATAATTATGTTCATTGGGGAAATTACATTGCTACCCCTATCCTTTTTCTGCAGCCCCCTGTCCTTTTATGCAGTGGAGAGAGAAAGGAAAATATTAAAAAATGTGCAAGTACTGTTCACACCGTATGGAAATTTTAACAACTTCACAGGCCGTTTTAACAACTTCATCAGCACATTTTAACAACTTCTCAGGGGGGTACTATTTACAACGCCATAAAATTGTAACAACTTCGCAGGCCATTTTGACAACTTGATAAGCACGTTTTGAAAACTTCTCAAGGGTACTATTCACAACCCCATAAAATTGTAACAACTTCGCAGGCCGTTTTGACAACTTGATAAGCACATTTTGACAACTTCTCAAGCAGGGTACTCTTCACTCGCCATGGGAATTTTAACAACTTTGCAGGCCATGATGACAACTATGTAAGCACGTTTTAACAACTTCTCAGACACGGGAAGTGTTCACTTGCCATGGAAATTTTAACAACTTCGCAGGCCGTTTTGACAACTTTGTAAGCACGTTTTGACAACTTCTAAGGCAGAGGTAGTGTTTCCAAGCTATGGGCATTTTAAAATTCCCATGGCTTGTGAACACTACCCCCGCCTGAGAAGTTGTCAAAACGAGCTTATTAAGTTGTTAAAATTGCCTCCGAAGTTGTTATAATTTTATGGCGTTATGAACAGTACCCCCTGAGAAGTTGTTAAAACGTACTGATGAAGTTGTTAAAACAGCTTGTGAAGTTGTTAAAATTCCTATACGGTGTGAATAGTACCCGCGCATTTTTTAATATTTTCCTTTCTCTCTCCACTACACAAAAGGACGAGGGGCTGCAGAAAAAGGACAGGGGCTGCAGTGGAATTTCCCCAATGAACATAATTATCAAAAGGTCCCTAGGGATCTCATGGTAAGGGAAATGTGGGGGGACTTTTTTATAATTAAGTTTGGTCTTTGGGACGTAGATGCCATTTTTTCAAAAAAGTAATCGGAAACTGTCACCGTCGATGGTGCGTGAGGTCACGTGCTTGGACTGTGTCTGTGATGGTGTGTGAGCTTCATGAGCTTAGTAAAATGGAGTCAAACCTCCGGGATGTGCTGATCGGCTCCTTGCGGTCCTTCTAGTGTGGGGTGGTGTCAGCTCATGCAGTCATGCTCTCTCCCAAGTAAACCCTACTAGAGTACGACTTCAGTTCTATCTATGTTTTCCTCTCTGTGCTCGTGTCTCCCTCTCTCACTCTCGTGTTTCCCTCTCTCAGTGACCACTGGACAATATTGACTGAAATCCACAACTCTGATTGATGCCATATTGAAAATTAGAGGAAAATATTCACTCGTGCATTCAGTAGAGAAGAGAGGGCCACATTATTGTAGACTTTAGAGGAAAAGAGAAATAAATGCATATACAATAAAGACAATTCGAAATTAACAAGAGGAAACATGAAACCTTCTTAATCTAGAGATCCAAAACAAAGAAGGAATTTGACGTTTGACCAAGATTTGATTGCCATCTCAAATATTATAGGATATAAGGAATTCTTGTGTAAACCTAATTTGCCACGTCATTTATAATCTGACTAATTAAAATATATAACATTTCAGTTAACATTAATCCTAATTGTCTGCTTATAATTTTCATATTTTTATTTTTCTTAAAATGAATGAATCCATTAATTAATATTTCATAAATAATAAAAAGGTGAATATTGTAAATATTTTAATTTTATTAATATGTCAATTAACATTTAAGAGGTACTAAATCGTCAACTTAATTGTTATGTTATAATTTATCAGACTATAAATGACATAACGAACTATATTCATATGGAGTACAAAAACTTCTCTTGTCAGAACTTTGTTAACATTATTAACCCCTAGCAGAGTAAAATTAAAAGATTTTAGTAAAAAACACACGCAGGAACCAAATTTAAAATCGAAGGAAACTATAGATTCCTCAAGAATGGTTTTCCAACTAAAGATCTGGGGGAATGAAAAGTACATCATTAATAGTTTAATACAGTCACCTACCTGCCTTAATAATAAATTGCAAAAAAAGAAAAAAGCAGTCAGGATAATAATCCAGGCAAATGCTTCGTACAGTTTAACTTTTTTTTTTTTGCCAATGCTTCGTACAATAACCACAAGAGGAGATTGCAGCAATGTATCAAAATACCCTCATGACTCCTCTCAAGTCTGACCTAAAACTTTGTACATTGGTTACTCCAAAATTTCTCAAGGCCGAGCTTTTGATTTCCAAAAGCAGTTGGTTAAGGATGTTTAAGTAAAAACCTTTGCTTCACAAATCTAAAAGAATTGCATTTCCCATCAACGTAATCAACAGGGCTGTTTGCTTTGTTATTTAACATCAGTCACAACTTTCTGCTATGAACCAAGATAGAAGATGACTTTGGATTATAATCCCTCTCATCCTGATCAACACCAAACAGAACGTTAGTCCAATTGGTAGTAGATCTCTGAACAATTCTAGTTTGTACCTGGTCACTATCTTCCCCACCGGAAGCCTCATACCCATCGCTAGTCGAATGTGACGGTGGGATTCCCTTAAAAGCTGCTGCACTAGCAGCCGGAAGACCTGCTAGCCGCCTTGTTTCCTCAGCTCCTGACGAAGATGCTTGGAAAGGGTGTGTATCTGGTGAGTCTAAACTGCTTTCAGGTGAAGAAACAACACCACCTGCAGAGCTGGATATTGTTTGGCTTGTTTGAAATGCAGTACGTGCTTCAAGCTGGAGTGGAGCTAAACTAGACATTCCACTGAAGTCTTTACCAAAATTACTAGCAGAAGCTTTTGCCAGGGACCCCATAGGCAGTTCCGCTGGAAGGCGAACCCGCTTGCTTGCCCTCTTACGATTATTCTCGATTCTGGGGAGCATTCTTCGACCACTTCCGCCAAAGGTGCTGTCTGGTTCAAGCCTGAAGGCATCATTCTGTCTCATCACAGGCTGCAGGACTTTGGATTTTTTTCTTGCTTCTGCAGCAGCCTTGGAAACCTCTTCTGGGTTTAACCGCGCCAATGTCCAAGGACTAATCTTGACCGCTCCAGGATTCTTTTTCTTAACCGGCTCTTCTCTCATTGCCTTCTTTCCAAATGAACTTACTGAACCTGTTTCCGGTGGGACCACATCAAACTATCACCCCAGCCCAAAAAAAAAAAAACGTTAGAGAGGGATGCACCATTCTAATAGCACGGGAAAGAGAAGGTCAGCAGAATCATGAGTCATTTTTATTAATATATGTATACCAAATGTCAAACAATGTCATCACATAGCACTTAATTACTAAGCGAGTTATATGGCATAATAACCTGCCAAGAAAAAAGTTGCACATTCATAATGCAACCTGGCAAGAGCCAAGCCTCATTCAAGAAAGCTTAGTTCGTATGAAGCAGATACAGTAGGCTATTCACACACTTTTGCAGGAGACGCAATATCTAAGGAAACTAAAATTGGACCCTGTGCTGCCAGCACGAGAACACATACCTGGAGTTCAAAATATAAAAAGTAGAGCCAAAAGAATGTTTAATTTTAAAAAAAAATGGAGGAAAAAAAAAAGGAGCAGATGCCAAACAAAATGCTCAGCTAAGCCACACAGTGCATGGCTACAGGGCAAGGCAGCTACCTCTAGACTTAATATAGATTATAGATAATGCTTTTACTTTCCTCTTAAGAAGTCCAAGTATTATCCCAACTGGTTTAGGAAGGAAAAGTCCTTCTGTAATATTGAAAGGAAATACCTCAAGACAGAAAGCAAGCTTCACATTGATCATAAAAATACCTGATCTTCAACAAAGAGGCGTGGGGGCGTGCACCATGCAGCACGGTTAAAGGTAGTAAAGGAGCTTGTACTGCTTAATCCAGTAAGTCAACTGACAGGTGACATTTGAGGGCTCTGCTGACCTCCAACTCCTTGCTGTTCCTGTTCCCGCTCCCTCAGGGCAATAATGTAATCGTATGTACTGATTCCCTGAGTTGCTCAACAACAAATTCAAAAATTAGCTCCATACATGAATAATAACAATGCTTCACAAATGAATCGAAATGTAAAAATCAAATATATGTAACAAGAAACTACGATGCTTACCTTTTTAATGAGAAGGATATGAAAGAAGAAAAGCTGAGCAAGAGGCAATGTAGCAATCATTGCCAAAATGACGCAGACAACCTGTGAAAAAATTATGTTGTTTTTGAAAATGGCAGCCACAAGTATTTCAAAAAGAAACAAGCAAAAAATGACACAAAGGACTAACAAAATAACAACATGCAGAAGTAGATGACCATTTTTATAGCAGTAGGTATAAAATTTACATCCAAAAAGAAAATATACAGAACACTAACCACCACAATAGTATATGGAACCACAGAGAAACTACTTCCCAACTTGGAGCTGATATCCACAGAAAATTGCTTCCTCTCAATAAAACATCGTATAAGCACAAGCACACCAGCCGACCATTGAAGAATAAGCTGCAATCTCAAGCCCAATGTGCACAAACCATGTATATACCTGTCAATAATTAATCAAAATGAAAATGACCAGGAAAACTTAAAGCTTACTCTGAGCCTCTGTGAGATGGCCTTCTGGTTAGGGAATGTTGCTTTTAAGAATAATTGAGACAGATATCAGATGATATAACTATCTTATGAGAAAAGGGAAGAATTTGACACTTGAGAGGGACACCCAGAAGCAATAGATGAATAGGCAAATTCTATATGTCCCAAGGCACATTTACACACTCTTGTAATCGATAAGAGAACCTAAAATCCTATATCAACATGAACATTCTTCATCATCCAAGGCACATATGAAATTACACACTCATAAACCATATAATGAACTTCACTCTAATGGGGATCTGAAGTCTCCGAGAAGATTGAAGAGTTTATTGGGAATATAAGATTTTTACAGAGGAGCTGAGTCAGGTCATCTGGGAAAGACTGGGTATGACAGTAGGGATGATAAGCAAGGCATGGAGGGAACAATCTTGCTTACCAAGAGGAGAGCAGCAACCATGAGGGTAAAAAATTGTCTGTAGTTTTTCTTTCCTACGCAATTGTTAAGCCACTGCAAAAACCCAAAACCAAAAAACCTTAAAATCATATAGCATAGGATAATGAAAGATATGAGAAATCAGATTCTCATACTCTGCAATGATGATCAAAGCAATCAACACATTTGTCACAAACTCTGCAGTGCTTGCTGAATTTGAAGACCTGAAACAACAATATTCTTCAATGAAGCAAACTCCCGTAATCATAATTGTTAGGATGAAGCTTTCAATAATTTGAAGTCTTGCGCACATATTCCACACTGATCAGGAGAGAAGTAATATACTGAAGCATGATGTCAGAGGGCATGAATGACAGATATAGAACTTGAAGTAAGCCACACTGTATTTTATAAAGTGAATTCCAAAACTTTTCTTGGATAAACAAAATCTGAAGTTAAATTGCTTTCACAGACCTCAACTTCACACAAACTGCAATAAAACATGCCCTCTTCACTTTTTTGCTGGTCAGAGGACTCCTCACTTGAACTAGAGCATCCACAAATAAAAGCACAGGGAGAGCACACCAACATTAAACAGGATGAATGTGGTGCTGATGCATTCTGCTCTACTAATATAGCTGCATCTTTCAAACTCGCTTCTGTGCCAAATGCTTCCTTGTCAACAGATTTTGCTTCAACGGTTGAAGCATTTGCATCATTGATTGATGAAATTGATTGCCCACCAAGTTTAGAATCTTTCTGTGCAGCAAGCTTATTACTGTCCGAAATTTTCAGATACTTTTTGGATTTAAAGACCCCTGGATCTGCAGGATCAGCTGCCGCACACCATATGTATAGCCCAAACACACAAGTAATCTGGAAAGATATGACACATTATGTTACAGTTCCCTTCAAACAATAATAGCATACTTATTACATTACTGAATAAAAAATTTTATCATAATATTAATTGTTTCAAGCACTTTAAGTACCAGATCATGGTCAGTTTTAATTGAAAAATGAGGAGCAATATCAATTCCACAAATTTATGTAGCAGGAACAAAAGAGTGCAAACAACAAGAAACACACCGCATGTCACATCAGATAGATGCCAAGTGTCATTTTTAAGTTTTATCTGTTCCAGCAATGAAAGTAATCTTCTAGTGTCCGAACTAAGGTATCATTCAACAGCAAAACAGATCAAAAGAGTGTTTATTTATTTGTACAAAAAAACAAAAATCTCTATTCTTCCACCACGAAGAGTGTGCAGCTTTCTTCGGCTGAAAAAATGCAGCCTTTGGCTAGAAATGGTTTAGAAGGCTAGAAAAGACAACAAAGGGTAGCCAATCTAAGCGAAATTTATAATCCTGTCTTTGATTGCTGATTAGTTTCCTGTTTCTACATCTCAGTTCACAGAAAGCCTGAAATTCACTAACCAATTGAATGAATCGTTCCCACTTGGAGTTACTGATTATTCAGTCAAAGTCAACCATTTTATTGCATCTCATGATCAGGGATCCATGCCGACAATTCATATTAGTAAGCAGCTCAACAACAATTATAGCGCAGGTTTCCTCAAAGTCTTGCTGAACCGCAGAAGTTTTGTTCATTTGATAATACAATCCACATAGCTAAGCAAAATATATGTGCTACCTCTTCTAAGCAACAAATCTGCAAGTTTCAACCTCCCTTTGAATATTTTTATATTCAATTTGGGCCACTTAGCTGACATGATAGAAAATGGAATGTTATATTGCTCAAGTCTCCGAGTCCATTAAGAATACACTCTAAACTGTCAGTACTTTCCATCTGGTTCCATAACTCTTCAGGATGATGCAACTGATTTTGTCACAGTTTTAAACAGCCACTTACAACTACAAATAAAGTTCTCTCTGCAATCCATGGATGTCTCATTCCACAACTTCAGTAAAGGTTGACATCAGGAAGTCATCCAGCAACATATGTAACTGAGGTTCAGCAACCAAGTGGTTGTTCATATTCACAAAGAAAAAATAGAACTTGACGTCATCTACAATTATATTGCCACAACATCAACAGGAACTTGCACTCAGGTTCATCCTTTTACTAAGGGTTTCTTCTACATACATAAAGATTCGATTGCCAGGATTGTTAAGACACACTGGAGAGAATTTAATATTGATAATTCAGTCCAAACTGTAATTGTGAAAGTCAGTTTGAAATTTCTGACTTTTGAGAGTTAATTACGTGTGTGCCTGATAAACCAATGAACATAAAGTCTAATATTATACTGAGAAAAGAAGAAGGGTACAGGAATTAGAGATCACGATAATGACATAACATAACAAGTAATTAAATTCTAGTATGCATACATTGATATGGCTATTTATTTTGGGGGGAAATTGAGTTAAAAGAGGGAGGACGATAGAAAGAGACTTCAGGAGTGAAATGATAACAAGTAACAAGCAAATATATGGCCCTCATCAATTACCCCTAAAGCACTCCACAACAGACTTGAGTTATCTATCGATATGAAAGAATCCAAACAGCGATTAACATCACACACCCATAGAACCAAACAAGATTCAAAAAGCAACAATTGCAGATCTCATCCCTTCCACCCACCAACAAAATGAGCACAGAAAAGTGAAAAAAACAAAATCAAGGTCGGTTTACCAGAGGCGTGTACAGGCCCATTGCAACGTACTGAAACATCTTCTTTCCAACAAAAGGAGCGAAGAACACATAAAAGGCAAAACCCAGAGCCAAGAATACAGCAACCGCCACCACCTGAGCACAGAAAGCGGTCATGTCAAACGATAACACCAACACCCCATTAAACAAAAGAAACGAATCGTATAAAAATTAGCACACACCTGCAGAGGATGGTATGGAAGCTTCCATCCATGCTTCCTCATTTTTTCTTCACAGGTTTTGATTCTCCACAGGGCAAAGGAGTACAAGGCAGAAAACGCACAAAACACAGGGAAAACTAAACCGAATTAGACGACCCGTTGATTATTTTCCAACATTTTCGCCCCATATCCATGAGAAGAAACGAAAATTCAGAGATTTACAGTAGGGGAGGAACAGCAAAAAGAAACTTGCAGTGACACATTGGGAGGAATCAAAGTAATAGAGCTGGCGGAAAGTGATAGAACAGAGGGTGTGGAGGCGGTGGGCAAGGAGGTGTGTACAGTGAGGAAGCTTTTGTCTGATTCAGTTAAGGACAACTCAAGCACAGTAGGACATGGAAGAAAGGTAAAGAAAGAAAAAGAGAAACGAACCCTATGGAATTTGGGTTTTGGCTTGTTGCTCCTTGTAAGCTTTTTTCCTCTGTCATTTTGGCAGAGATCTGTAACTGTGAGTATGAGGACGAGAGGGAAAGTGTGAGTGAGGAAGAGACGAACTGTTGTTTTTTCCCCACTTTTGATGCCAAAATTTACCATTCACTTTGGGAAAATATCATAAAATTAAAATTTGCAAAAAAAAAAAAATTGTTACAAAATTTTGAGCAAATATATATATATATATATATATATAATGTACTAAAACATAATATATAATATGAATGAGTAATGTAATTAGTTTTTTTAAAATTTTTTTAACATTTTTTAAAAAAATCAATAGACTCTTATAATTAAAAACATATAGATATTTTTTTTAAGAATTAATAGAATTATTAAATAACTGTAATTCACTCACTCCTGAGATATTATATAAATTAAAAAAATTAATCTTTTTTGGCCGGAATTAAAAAAATTAATTTGGTATAGAAAGTTTATATACTTTCTAAAAATTATACTTTATTAAAGTTTGAGACAAGATTGATTATTACAAGAGTCAACAGTGGTGAAGAAGGGCATTTTTGAAAATGAGTCAACACATATTTACTACATTTTGTAATGGTAAAGACTATGAACATTTTATAAATACGTATTATAAGTATTTAATGATAGCAAATTATTAAATTTTTTTAAGAAATTAATGATTATTAAATCCAATTAATGATATGTACCTAAAAACAATATATATATAAATCTACAATAAAATTGAGCTTTTATGTAATTATATTTGTTAACAAATCCAACTATACTAATGTTCTTTTTTATACAAGAGTTTTGTAAGTAAATATGGAGAAAATTTTTATGAGTTGAATTTAAAAATAAAAAAATGAAAGAAGTGAAGTTACAAAATTTTGATAAAGAGAATATATATATATATAATAATTAAAAACTTGTAAGTCAATCCTTTAATTTTTTTAAAAATCCAAATAGAAATTTTCCCCCTAGTTTCCCTTTCCTTCTACTCTCCTCTCCTCATATAAAACAAGCGCTTGAAATATACATTGAACTTTAACTTATTAAAAATGAAAAGCAAGATCCTAATTAGGGATTATTTTTCCAAAAGCCTAGGTTACATTTAAATACACTCAAAGTCAATTTATTATATTAAAAATATTATTTGGTGGTTAAATTTTTTATTTTAAATCGCAACAATTTAGTCCCTGAAAGTTATTAATTCTTACAATTTTTTTGACTCAGTAAAATTAAATTTTTATAATTTTTTAACTCAATAAACTATAAGTATGGAGTTGTATACTTGGATTGAAACAAAATTTAGGAAATTAATCAATGCCTCTCAATTAAATAATGATTTCTTGAGTGTACGTATTCGAATGGGTACTTAAATTTTCATAGTAATTGTGATTTTTTAAAAATGATTTGATGTTTAAAATGTACTGTGTAATTTACAATTTTGGTTGGTGAAAGCGAAACTACGGGGAGCTACTTGGAAGCGTTATCCTTTTCCATAGGCTGCATAAAATAATATCCCCAAGAGCGACAGACATCTCTCTCTCTCTCTCTCTCCCCATGGCCAACAACTTCTCTTGGGAAAGTTAAATGCTTGTCTCTTTATTTTTATTTCTATTTCTTACTGTGTTATTTAATAATCCCAACAACTTTTTTGTTTTTGGCATTCAATAAACCCAACTACTTAACTGAACAAATGATAACAATTGCATACGAGTATTTATTTTATTCTGAAAAGAAGTATTCACATTTTCCTGTGGGTTGTTGTAATTAACCTGAGGAAAGAGAGGGCCTAGGAATTAGAATCAATGTTGGATTTACCCGATGAAATCAGAGTATTGAATTTTATATTATTTTTTTAATAAATTTGAAACAACAGCATCTTTTTCAAGTATAAATCACAGTATTAAAAATTGGACAAGCTGGATTGATCCTATCACTTGTCTAGCTGTTGTCTAGCCCGGGTGAGTAAGGAAAGGGCAAAAGTGAAGGAAAATAGAGATAGAAATGTAAAATAATGAAATAAAATATATTGATAATATAAGAAATATGCCTTTTCTCAGGCATTTTTTATAATATTTAAACTTTTAAAATGGTTTAGTCATTTTTATATTGATTATATATAAATATATTTTTGTAACATACTCCTTTGTTTTTATGTATAGGACAAAGAGAAAATTTTGTTTAGTTATATTTATAAGCTACCTCGTTAAAGTTTTAATATGAATGTAAAATTTTACAATTTATTTATAATTGTTATACTTTACTAATTTTATTTCTTTAAAAAATAGTTTAAAAATTGTTTAAAATGTTTACGGTTTAATAGAGCCAGCCCTAACCTTGTCACTTTTAGGTCGGATTTTAAAAAATAAATATTTTTCTTAAGTCGGGTTTTAACGAGCTAGCCCTGTTAAGGCCCTGATCTTTAAAAAGTCGGCCCTATAGGATAAGGCTAGCCCTAATTTTCAACTCTACCCTAGAGATTCTCTAGGCCCTCCCTTCTTGTCGGTCCTGTGGTCTCAATCACCCTCCACACCCAAAAAGTCAGCTCAGCCAACTAGTTACTGTACTTTTTTCAAAAAAAAAAATAATTATTATTTTTTTAATTAAAAAAGTATGGGTAATATATAGTATTTTGTTTGAAATATCTCTTTTTAATTTCAATTACTTTTTTAACTAGTTACTGTACTTTTTCAACGAAATTAATGCATTACTCTGTGAGAAAATAATATTATATTATAAAAAATTTGTAACACATAAAAGTAATTTTATGTTGCAAAAAATTCATTTAATTTACAAAAATTATACAAGTGGATTAATAATTATCCAATTTATATAAATTTTTAGTTATATTTTAGATATAATAATTCTATTTTTTTCATCAATAAACAGTTCCTGCAATTATTGTTTACTATTTAAATTTTAATATATTGTCAACAAAATTTTAACTAGATTTATCCGTGTAAAGTAACAGAATGTAAATAAAATTATTTATGATTATGGAATAATTTTATTTATTTCAAATTTTTATGTTATATATAAGTTTATATATTTACCAACTCGGTAATTCAAAAAATTTAAAACATATTATAAAGACAATTTTCAATCTTCTTAGTGGGGTAGATTATAATGGGAAAGAATTTGAAAATAATACAAGTTTTTCTAAATTTTATGTTGAGATCAATACAATGATTTTAATTAATTTGGACTATTTATTGCAATTTCCTTCCCTTTTCATGTAAGGCATCTTTCACAATCTTAATAGAATGAGAAATTCTTATGTAAACACCAACGGCCATGCAGTATAGTTAGTGCCCTATGTGGCATCAAATCTGAATTCGATCACAACCTCATATAATAAAAAAAAATTCTTATTTAAACTCAATTTACCAAGTTATTTATGGTCTAATTAAAACACATCAACTCATACATCGAATTGGGCACATAATTAATATTAGTTAATATATTAATAAAATTGAAAGATTTATAAATATTTAATTTTTGATTATTTGTGGAATCTTAATCAAGATATCCATTTTTTAAGATAAACATATAATGTGAATTACATCAACAATAACTTAATATTAATATTATTTTAAGTTATTGTATTTTAATTGATTAAATCACAAATAACATAGTAAGCTGAGTTTACTTAAAAAAAAATACTAATAAAAGTACCCTGGGCGAGAAAGAGATCTACAATGATTTCGTCTTTTTCTTTTTTTTTCCTTTGCTTTTATGATTTTTGTCACATTTTGAACCATCATTGGCATTAATGTAAGGCTAGTTTAAAACATCACTCTCATATACGACTATTTTATTTTCATAAACAAACACAAATGATGAGAATCTAGCTTCTAGAGTGCTGAATATATAATTATGACTTCTTTTTCAAAAAATAAAAAAAGAGCATTTTCGTGAGGAATCAAAACAAGAGGATAGTTCCAATAGGAAATTAATGAGGCATCAGAAATTCAGAATTCAGACTTCCAAGAATGAAATAGTTAACTCATATGGTCAGCACTCAGCAGTAATCTTCTGCTCTTTTTTGAGTTTTTCTTTGCTAGGCAATCTTCTCCTCTTTGTTGTTTATATTATAAGATTTATTATTTTTTTAAAACTATACTTAAATCAAGATTTTTACATCTATTACATTAAATTTTTTAATTATATATGATCATGTGTCCTATTTATTTTATTTAAATTTATAATTAAATAATAATAATTAACAAACAAGACACATAATCGCATGTGATTAGAGAATTTAACGAAATAGATATAAGGAATTTGATCTGAGTATTTTTTATTTTTTTATTGATGCATAAAATAAGTAACATGTAAGCTGAAACCAAATACTATTACTATAGTCATATTCAGATTTATTAATTATTATCATTTTCTTAACCTTACTTTATTTATCAGTTATACACATGAAACATTGAAAAATAGCAATGAGACAAAAGTGAGACAGATTTGATCATTGGAATAGAGATAAGGTGAAAAAATTCTTTCAATTTAAAGCATATTTAATAAATTAAATATTAAATAATTTTTCTTAATTCCAATAAGGTGATTGAAGGCTATTTATATTTTGGATAAATGGAGTACATCCTTCGGTGGAATTTATCGTTTTTGGCCAACATAGTTGAGCATGCTTACACACACACACTCACACTATTTACATTAATATATATATGATATCATAAAATCTAAGTACGTCAGTGAATGAATTATCACATAAATTTTTAATACTATATATATTGATAAAAAGATTAATAATATAAAATGAAGAGCATATATATATATTATATTGTGTTTATCACGCTAATTTCTTGTTTTTGTTTTTTTTCCCTAACTTTTCTCTTCATCTAAATTGAGCTTAGTTTTTTTTTAGAAGATTTCAAACTATACCAAAAGCAAATTAAATTATTAATTGAAAGGTTTTTTGTAAAAGAGAAAATGAAAGGACAAGGGGTATTCCAAATATGAAAAAGACAAGAAGGGGTTTGACCCTCTTAGTTCTGAGTGTTTTGGAGGGGAATCCCTTCACGTGACTAAAAATCTCAATGTCCATTACCTTATTGAGGCCATCCTTTAGGACTTTAATTGGGTATCTCACCATCCCATGCCTTATACATAGGACTTTGTTTAGGGTTTAGTCACCTTATTTGAAAAGTGAAAATTGGTATATAAAGGATAAAAACAGACTTATTTATAAAAGTTAGAATTTTGAAAGTGGATAGAATGTTATTACAGTTTTCAAATGAGCTTCAAACAGGCTTCATGAATCTGCCTATGATTTTAAAGATTCTATAATGTAGTGTATTAGTACAAACAATATTTTTGCAGGAAGCTTTTACATTAATTATTGCTGGATCAGTATAAGAAATGTTTGAAAGTGTGACAGATAACATTTTCATAAATAATATATGAGATTAAAAAATTATTTAGGGAAAATGACAATTAAATACCACTTAAATTTTCAAAACTCAAAAAGGTCTGTTAACATTTGAAAAAGACACCAAGGCTCCATGTACCAAATTGAGTTTTTTTATTTTTCTGAAGTGAAAAGTGATCCGGAAACTAGCGAATTCCATTATTTTATAAGTAATCTCATTACTCTTATAGCGAAAAAATCTCATCTCTCCTTTGTTTTTCAAATTTGCTGAAGTGAAAAGTGATCCGGAAACTAGCGAATTCCATAACTTTTATAGGTAATCTCATTACTCTTATAGCGAAAATCCCATCTCTCCTTTGTCACGGGCACATTCCTCTCACCTCTGTCACTATGCGTCAGTCAGTGTCAATGTCAGATAAACAGTGACAGATGAATAATGACAGAGGGAGAGAGAAAAAAAGATATCAAAAAATTATAGCGAAACCCATTACTTTTATGGGTAATTATATTACTCTTATAGCGAAATCCTGCTACTGCTACTGTTCACATATGAAAATTTAAAAAACTCAATTTAGTCCATGTCTTTTTGAAATGTTACAAACCTTTTTGAGTTTTACAAACTCATGTGGTATTTAAATGAAATTCTCCCAATTATTTATATACTGATTATATCTGTATCAATTACAAAACTGATGTAGAAATACTTTGTTAACCATGAAAAAAAAAAAGTATTTTTGCACTCCTATGTTTTCAAAGCTATCCCTTCAGTTATTTTTACTAAATAAATGAACATTTTAGTCTCTTATACCAATTTTTCTTATTTAAAGTTCTTTTTTTTATTTAATGTACTCAATCAAGGTTTAAGTTTTAGGAAACTAAATTGCTCCATCCAATTCCAAATATAGAACCTAGTTGGTTTTTTTAAGAGATTAAAGAAGATAAATAAGTTACTTAATTATATCATAGGAAGAAATATGTTTAAATACCATGTGAATTTATAAAACCCAAAAAGGTCTGTTAACATTTCAAAAAGACATTGACTAAATTGGGTTTTACAAATTTTCGGATGTAAGCAGTAGCAGGATTTCGCTATAAGAGTAATGGATTTCGCTATAATTTTCTGATCTATATTTTTCTCTCTCACTCTAACAACACCATTCATCTGACACTAACACTGACATTGACATTAACTAATACATAGTGACATAGGAGAGAGAAACATGCCATGACAGAGGAGAGAGGGGATTTTTGCAAATTAAGCAATGAGATTTACAATAATAGTAATGGAATTCGCTAGTTTGTAAATCACTTTTCACTTCAGCAAATTTAAAAAACAAAAGAGATAGGAGATTTTTCACAAGTTGAGTAATAGAATTCGCTAGTTTTCGGATCACTTTTCATTTAAAAAAAATCTAATTTGGTTCATGGTACCTTGGTGTCTTTTTGAAATATTAACAGACCTTTTTGGGTTTTAAAAATTCAAATGGTATTTAAGTGTCATTTTCCCTACATCATACATTATGTTTTATTATATTAATATTAGTGCATAAGTCAAACAAATAAGTTTGGATAAAAAATAAAAATAAAATAATTTGAAGTAATTTAATTAAATTTGTTTTTTTTTAAAAAAAATTAACTAAGTCTTGTATTTAAAGCCAAATATAGTACAATGATTTAACTTGTTTAACCCATAAGTTAAGGAGGTATCAACTCATTTAGTGTATGCTTGGTACACTGATCCAGATACCAAATCAGACGTTTTCCCACCATATCATCTATTGCAGTTTTTTTTTTAAAAAGTGTATGTTTAGTATGACTTATGCTAATCAAACTTATAATATAAAAATCATAAGTACAAATTTGGTGATTATATGTTGTATAGTGTGGTAAGGAGTAAAAAAAATCATTTTTTAATTTTATGTTATAATTTACTCTATCCGGTTTTAATTATAAAACTCAGTTGACTTTTTTGAAGAATCCTAAAAAAACAATTATATTTTAAATTTATCGATTTTCTTTAAAATATTTTTTTAACTTATGAACGACTATATGATATGATAAAACACAACATATAATATGATGAAGTAATTTATTTTGTTTCATTACCTTCTCCAAAATAAATAACTAGGTCTTCTAATTAGGATATGAGGTAGTATAAATATCATAATATATTTACATGTAATGTATATATCACAATATATTAATTATATGTCTTTAGCTTTTTTTTTTCCTTTTGTGAAAATTTATTTTCTATTTTTCTACTATAATTTTTAAATATCACAATATGTGTGTGTGTGTAATATATATAATAAGATTCATGTCATTTTCACTTATTTCTCATAAAAAAAGTTACTTTTTAACATACTAACAAAACAAATTTTACTTTTACATAAGTAACTTATGCTACCATTAATCCAAACATAAATAATGTGTATGTTTGGTATGACGTTATTGCCTCATAACGTCCGATTCAACACCCTGCAATATCCTATTTTTTTTAAAAAAATAAAAAGTGTATGTTTGGTTATCCAGTATGCAAAACATACAATATATGCAAAACGTCCGATTTGTTATAAGTAAATATTTCATGCTTAATGGGATGTTGGAATGCAGCATTTTTTTTATTTTCTATTACAATTTATTCTATCTTGTGACTTTTTTAAAGAATATTAAGAAAGCTAATTATATTATTTTAAGGGAAAATTATATTTAAATACCACTTGAATTTTCAAAACCCCAAAAGGTCTATTAGAATTTAAAAAACCCAAGGGAGGAATCTGGGTTTTCAAAATTCGGATGTGAACAGTAACAGGATTTTCGCTATAAGAGTAATGGGATTACCCATCAGAGTAATGGTTTTCGCTACAAATTCATTATCTCTATTTTTCTCTCTCCATGTGACAACACTATTCATCTGACGTTGATGCTGACACTGACACATAGTGACAGAGGAGAGAGAACGTGCTAGTTTGTGGATTTCGCAAGTTGAGTAATGAGATTACCCATAAGAGTAATAGAATTCGTTATTTTGTGGATCACTGTTCACTTCACAAAATCTAGAAAACATATGAGGGGGGATTTTTCGCTACAAGAGTAATGGGATTACCCATCAGAGTAATGGAATTCGATATTTTTCGTACCCCTTTTCACTTTAAAAAAAAAACACAATTTGGTCCATATTACCTTGGTGTCTTTTAGAAATGCTAACAGATCTTTTTGGATTTTGAAAATTCAAGTGGTATTTAAGTGTCATTTTCCCTTATTTTAAAGTATTAAAATTTATCATTTTTCTTATGAACTATTTTGTTTGACTGATGAACTAATATACTCTCTCTAGTCCTAATTATAAGGGCCAATTGACTATTTTGGAAAAATTTAAGAAAGCTAATTACATTATTTTAAAGCATTAAAATTTATTACAATATATTTATATGTAATAAGAATCCTTTCAATCCTAATTATAAGACCCAATTAATCTTTTTTTGAGAGATTAAGAAAGAAAAAAAAGTAAACTAAATCTTATAATTATAACTGAAGGTATTATAAATATCACAATATATTTACATGTAATATGACTCCCTCCAGTTCTAATTATAAGGTCTAGTTAGTTTTTTTTAAAGAGATTAAGGAAGCAAAAAAAAGTCAACTAGGTTTTATAAGTAGAACCGGAGGTATTATAAATATCACAATATATTTATATGTAATAAGGCTCTCTCTGATCTTAATTATAAGACCCATTTGATTTTTTTTAGAGATTAAAGAAATGAAAAAAGTCAACTATGTCTTATAATTAGGATCAGAGGTAATAATTATAAGACCTAAATGAATTATGTTCATGATGAAATTAGAGACCGAATTATACAATCAATGTAATCCGATTAATAATGTAATTTTTTTTTCTTTTGTAAGGTATCCTTTAGCCCGATAAGCTAAAGACTAATCATCCGCTCATTATGGGTTCCTTTATGGAAAGGACAGTTGAATAATGTAATATTATTTCATAAGAAATTTTACATTTCTTTTCTTTATAATTTATATGCATTTTTAATCATTTAATCTTGTTATTAATTATATATTGTTAGCTTTTATTTTTAACTTTTGCTAAAATTAATTTTTTTTCTAGTATAATTTTTAAATTTTATAATATATATATATAATATTCACTAATATTCATGTTTCTTTCAATCATTTACTACAATAAATTACTTTTTAACATATCAACTAAACACATTTTATTTTTACATAAGTAATTTATGATACCGTCAATTCACATATAATCACATTACACAATATGACTTATATTAAATTTGACTTATCTATAAATTCAATTATAAATAAGTCATTTATCACACCGTTATTCCAAACACACTCTATATTTAATCAAATTATAAATAAGTTACTTTTCTTATTTTTATTCTAAATACACCGGTAACCTATCAAATTCATTTTGACCACTCTGACCGATAAAAGAAGTAGTAGCAATAGTGAGAGTTAATTAGTTTGTATGGGAATAAATTAGATGCAATTATTTGGTTCAAACAAGACAAAAGGGTGGGTGCCATTTGAAAAAGAGAAAGATAAGTTTTAAGCCGAAACGATAAATAAAAAGAGAATTGAGAACTTAAAAGACAGCTAGTTGACCCAAAAAAGAAAAAACACAAATTAGTGGCCACCCATTTGGAGGGTTAAAGTTGTTGGAAGGTATCTTACTTTTGGATTGTTTTCTTTTTTTCCTTTTGGATAAAATATCAACTTTCATTAGAAAAAGTTAACAAAATACCCCCTACTTTTAGAAAATTTTAAAAAAATTTAAAAAAAGTTAATTACATTACTTTAAAACCTTAAATTTTTTTGTTTTTCTTCAAATTATGTTGTTTCACTTATGAACTACTATATAATGTAATAAAACATAATATATGATATTATTAAGTAATATAATTAACTTTTTTTAAATTTTCTTAAAATTCTCTAAAAATGTCTTATAAATAGAAATAGGGGAATACAAAATAAAGATAGTGTCCCTTTTATATACCATGAGGAGTACTATCCAAAAAAGGGAAGTCCTTACATAATGAAGTGGGTTGACAAGTAAAACTATGAGGAAAACATACTCCAAAAGATGAAAATCCTTTTTTTTTTTTTCTCATTCCTTCATGAGTCTACTAATGATAGGCCTTTCAAATTTACAACAAACATGTAGGGATATTTGCATTATTAATTTTTAAAATTTTGTGCAGTATAAAAAATGTCTAATTTATATATGAAAAATTCATATGGTGATCACAAAAAACTGTTAAATGAGCAAATCATCATCAAGAATTCAATTTCAGTGCTCATAATTTTTTATGAGCAAATCATCACTGAATTATGGACTATCCAAATTATATTTGGATGGTCAAGATTTATTTTTCTTACTTTTTATAAGTTTTTGAAAAATCATTTTAATGTGTATATAATCCAAAAAAAATTTTAAAAATCTCTAATATGTCTTTTTTAAAAAAATTGTTATCTAAAAACTATTAATTGAAAATTTAAATTTGAACAGCTGAAAATATATTTTAACGATGCAAATCTTACTAGAGTTGTGAGCACATAAACTAGTTTATCATCATCAATATGTCACGTGAGGTATAAATTTGAAAGATAAAAATTAGACCTTCGTGATGTAATGAAAAAGTCATTAGCAAAATAAAATACTCCTTTTGGTGTGTTTTTATAGGATGATAGCAACAACTTTTCAAACTAACCCTTTGATTGGTATAGATTAACTGAGGAGAGAGATGTGGAGGATGACAAAACTAAGAGTAAATTAAGAAACTATGCTACCTTTGAGAATGTATTTTAGAGTATCGTTAAATTTTAGAGTCTAATGTTAAGAATCCGTTAGTAGAGTTTGATAAATAAGCCTTGATTGATGGAGTATATCAGTACATGATAATAATCACTATTATAAATAAGTGTTTTAATGTATATTTTAAAACACATTTGGTGTCTGTTTTTAAGTAGTTGTCTATACGAGTGATGTTAAAAGTTTCATGAAAAGACGATGGTTCAGGAAACGGACATGAAAAAAATGGAAATTTAAGTGTCCTTTTTTTGAAGAAAAAAAAACACAGGTGTCTTGAAAGGAGTCTATTTTCACAAAAACAGAAGCCATTAGGCGTTGTTTTCACAAATGTGAAGATTTGCCAAATAAATTCCTCCTAACGCGCAGAACAATATAGTGATTGGAAAAAAAAAATCAAGCAGAGGTGTCGGACAATATAAAATTATCAATACAACATAATACATATGGATTAACAGAAGCAATATCAAATTAACACATGAGAAAAGAAAAAAATTTAAGGTCACACAATGTGAAATTAACACAATTGAAGGGAAGAAAAATTAAAGTGACCATACCAGTTGCAGAATTTTCAAAAGATGAGTGCTTTTAGTAATTTGGTGGAACCTCTGCTCCAAGATAAGTTTGTCAAGTAACGAATGCTACGAGGTAATTCTTGTTTAAAAGAGGAGAATCAGGTGATGGGAAGAGAGGCAACGACCAACAAACACACACTGTGGGAAGGAGCCAACAAGAGAAGAGGGAGGGAGGTGGTTAATGATTCAAGTGAAAGAAGAGAAAAATAGTTCACGGTTCAGTTGAAATATGAGATAAATAGTTTCGAAGAAGATGAAAGAATATGAGAAAAGTAGTTCAAAAGAAGAGAGAATAGGAGGGAAATATTTTAGGCAGGGTGAAAAAAATAATGTCCGTTTTACGAGAAAACAGAGGTAGTAGGATATATTTAGCATCCATTTTCTTAAAACGAACACTCAAATATGACGTCGCATCAGTTTGGCGTTTGTTCTTGAAGAACATACGCCCTACGTGTGCCATTGACATCTATTCTTCAATACTAGACGCCAAAAAGAACCAGGTTTTGAAATCATCCAATTTATTACAATATTGCCACCGCATTTGTTTTAACATCAGTTTTTTTTTAAAAAAAACGGACGTACTTTAGTGACGTTATATCTCTTTTTTGTAGTATTGAATTTTCAATTTCCATTCCTTATATTTTGTTTAAAATCATAAAGTGATTGTAACCTTTTAACGAAAAATCTTTAATAAATCATATTACTCATAAAATGTACAGTATATGATTTAGATACAAATTTATGTAATTTGCATACACATTCACATATATAATTTTCTTGGAAAATAGAAGAAGTTATTTATTTAAAACTAATCAATTACATTTACATAGGATATATGCTTTGTTTGTAACAGTTGTTTGAAATTTTTATTTTTCTTAATAATTTCAGTTTACAATGCTAATTAAATTTATACTTATAACATCACACAGGGTAACCCTATAAAAATTAATGAGACGGTCCTTTACAATAAAAATGGTCAACCTTTTAGTCCAGTTGTTATGAAAATAACATAAACTTGAGATGAAAAGCAAGAAATCATAGAAGATAAGAGAGATAGTGGTAGATAATTTCTCATTTAGTTATGTGTTCTTCTAGGCTTTTACAAATGCCTCTATATATAGGCAAACTTGGAGAAGGTAAAATTTGGAAAGGCAAGTTTGTAAGTTTGACTTGGTGAATAAGCTTCTTGTTGGCTTGGTGAGGAAGCATCTTGTTGGCTTGGAGAGGAAGCCTCTTATGAGTTAATGGATATCCACATAATTAATATTCATAACATTCCCCCTTAGATGTTTATTATGAATGTGTGGGATAAAAACCTAGCCAAATAAAAAAAATACATTATTCATTGATACACTGACTAATGCTACCTTATTAAAAACCTTTATAGAAAAACCTAATGGGACAAAACTTAAATAAGGAAAAAGGAGTACAGCGTGTATCACCTCCCCTTCTTGACAATTTCAGTTAAGTTCTCTGAGTCTTTGAAGACCGATTGCATGGACAAGCTTTTCAAAGATTATTTCATACATCGCCATGAAAAAGTTACACCTTCACATGTAAAAAAATAGCTAGTTTGTGATTTACCATAATGTGGATCAGACAAAAATTCAACATCGGCACAACCGACTGGTTCATACTTAGATACATTTGAATAGAATAACCCTATGTCCATAGTGCTTTTGAAGTAACGAATAATGTGCTTAACTCCTTTTCAATATCTTTGTGTTAATAAAGAATTATTTTGCTAATAAGCTTACAACAAATGATATATTAGGATAATGTGTAATTAGCAAGATACATTAGTGCTTTAATAGCACAAAGGTATTATACTTCTGGACCATATAGTTTTTCATCATCTTCTTTGCTAATTACTCAAGGTCTAAATAGTCTTTATCCACTTTTAAAGACCTCAAAACCTTTTGGGTTATATAATGAACGTGATTTATTCATATAAAAATCTTCTAGGACTTTCTTTGTGTAGATTTCTTATGCTCAATCTATAATTCAAGACATTATACCAAATCCTTCATTTCAAACTCTTTATTTAGGCAATTAATTTCCTTTTGAAGCTCTTCAAGAGGTTCAAAGATGTTAATATCATCAACATAAATAGTAATTATAACAAAGTCACTCAATATCCAAATCTTTTCATAAAGATGCATGAGCATATTATATCATTTTTGTATTCTTCTTTTAACAAATATTCAATAAAATGATAATGCCATTTGCACCCTAATTGCTTCAGGCTATACAAGGTTTGTTTTAACTTAATTGAATATTATTCTTGAGAACTTGAATGGGATGCTTCTAGCATCTTAAGTCCTTTGAGGACTTATGCTTTTGGTACCTTAATCCTTCAGTGATATGTGCTTCTGACACCTTGAGTTCTTTGAGGACAAGTGCTTCTAACATCTTGAGTCCTTTAAGGACTTGTGCTTTTGGCACCTGCTAATAAATTTTTGACTCATGATCTTTATTATCATTTACTACATCATATGCTATATAATTAGCAGAGAAGACGTCAAGTTGACTTCATTTCGATCCCATCATATTCTATTCATATCATAATTTATTCAGGTCTCATTATTTTCATATATTTCATGTACCTTGGTTTCGTCTGGAACTATTACATCCTCTTCTGGAGATAATAACTCTTCAGGAGCTAATAACACTTCGGGAGATGGCTCTTTAGGCACTACTTACTTTTCTTAATTATCATATACTTGACCATTTATATTCTTAGCTCATTTTCTCTTTAAAATATTTGTATCTTTAAAATTGAAGGACCTTTCATGTTTCAGACATGCTTTAGATTTATTTATAATAGTTTGTCCTTCAGAGACATCAATTCTAATTGGAGCATTGGAAGTTAGGATATATGGCTTTGTCACTTTCTTTGAATCAGTAAATACTTCTAGTATTTGATTAGCTAAATGCTGTAAATTAATTATTTTTTTGAATTTCCAGTTCATATTGTTTTGTATGAAGATCAAAATGAGCAAATGATAATTCATTTTAGTTAATCTCTTTACCCAATTGCTTTTTTTTTCTCCCCCTAATGCTGGGACAAATGTTTTATCAAAACTACATTAATTAAATAAAGCTGTAAATAAATCTTCTGTAGATGGTTTTAAATATTTTATAATCAAAGGAGATTTATATTCAACACATATTCCAATTTTGGTGTATTGTGGTCGTACTACTGGCACATATACTGCACGCCCAAAATTTTTTAAATAGAAAATATTAAGTTCATGACAAAAAACTATTTGTAAAGGGGAAACATTTAGATAATGTGTTCGACTGATGCATATTAACATTGTTGTATGTAGAACGGCATGGCCCAAAGCAAAATTTATACTAATTTGTACAAGGTAACCCTATAAAAATTAATGAGATGGTCCTTCACAATAAAAATGGTCAACCTTTTTGTCTAGCTATTATGAAAATTACATAAACTTGAGATAAAAAAGCTAGAGATCAGAGAATATAAGAGAGAAAGTGGTATATATTTTCTCATTTAGTGGTATGTTCTTCTATGCTTGTACAAATGCTTCTATATATAGCCATTAGCCAAACTTAGAGAAGGTAAACCTTGGAGGGCAACTTTGTAAGTTTGGCTTGGTGAGCTTGGAGTGGAAGCCTCTTGTTCGCTTGGAGTGGAAGCCTCTTGCTAGCTTGGTGAGGAAGACTCTTGCTAGCTTAGAGTAGAAGCCTCTTGTTGGCTTGGTGAAGAAGCTTCTTACTGGCTTGAAGAGTAATGTTTTTGTGAGTTAATGGATATTCACATAATTAATATTCATAACATTAATATGTGCATATTTTTTTATTCATCCCAAAAAAATAATTATTTTTAAGGTGCATTTAGTGTCTTTAAATTATTTTATGGTGTAATATTGACATAAAAGTATTAATTTTTCAGTGGCAAATTTACTCATAAAACATTTTTAGAAGAAATTTTAATCTAGCTATTAACTCTTCAAAAAGTTCATTAAACAAATGTGCATATAACACTTTAAACTATTTTATCAGTATGCTTTTTTGATGTTGGGCGTACTTAAAAAATAATTCACAATATTGAATCAACCATGAAATATTTTAGGGTAATGTGTCCTGAAAAATGTTTCAAGATACTTGATTAATTAACCTTAAACCAAATTAAAACGAAAAGGGGTTTGGATTGATGATAGGAAAGGCAAAAGAAAACAAATAGGGGGGGGGGGGGGGTTTGGTGGGTGTGTAGCTATAGACGACTGAAGAAACATGTGGTGCAATTAATTGTGACCAGAATCTCTCAAATCCTGGGGCCCCACCTCCTCTGCCACCCAACCCCCTCACATCACATGCACTCATTCTCTCCTCCAAACCACCTCACATGCATTTAATGTGAGGAAATTATTATTTTTCTTTCTTATAAAAAATCGACTAATATTTAAAAGGGAGAATTTAAAAGGGAAAAAGATAAATAAATACCCTGTAAATATGAGAAACTTAGAAAAGTGACTCAAATTTTGGAAAGAATAAATGAGGGGCAAAAAATTGGTCATATTTTAGTCATTCTCTGTTAAATTTTAGTTATTCTCTTTTTAGTTTTAGTTATTTTGTTTTATTCATTATCTGCTCAATTTTAATCATTCTCTGTTGAGTTTTTGTCATCACCTCTCATTTGTCCTTTCCGAAATTCGAGTCACTTTTCTGAGTTTCTCATGTTTGTAGGGTATTTATTTGTCTTTCTCCCAACTTAAAAAAAGATATTGAAAATAGAGAAAAGATAATTCAGTACAGTGAAATTGGAAAATTTTAAATCAGTCTGTTTTGTACTTTTTTGGTAATTACAAAAATGTCATTGAATTTTTCACAACATCAGTTTCATAATTCACAATACTAAGTACTATGTATTTACAACTCACAGTGTAAATACGTAGTACTTGGTGTTGTTAATTTGGATACTGCTATTGTGAATTACGAAATTGATGTTGTGAAAAATTTAGTGGCATTTTCGTAATTACCCAAAAAAGTATAAAACACACTGATTTGAGATTTTCAGATTTCGCTGTACTGAATTGTCTTTTCCCTATTTCCAATTTCTTTTTTTGAAATTCTTCCTATTTAAAATAGAGATTGGAGAATGATAGTTAGGTTAAAAAAATTATTTTTAAAATAAAAAATTGAAAATTGAGGGGGATTTTTTTAGTAAAAAATATATTTTAATTTTAAATATAACTCTCAATTTTCAACTAAAAGTTTTGTTGGTACTCTGTCATCCCTATATATGGACATTTAAATGAATTGCTATATCCTAAAAATAGTTAGCATTAGTTAAAAGAAATATTATATATAAGAAATATAATTTTTCCTCTAACAATGCCCTTATTTGAAAATGATTAAGATAAAGTAATAATTAGAAAATGATGAAAGAAGATATATAAGAAATAAATAATGTGAGAGTATCAAGGCAAACAAATGATGTGAGAAACATAGACAAAATGAATAAAAATGTATTTATTTATTTTTGTTAAATATATATGTATTCTTTTATTAGAGACAATCTATTTAAGACATTGCAAGGCACTAAATATGAATACATCTCCCAACATAAATTCAAATTTTAGTTCCCCACATTATTAGGGACAAGCTCTTTCCGTTAGATTCAACTTCCCTTAGTTAAATATATTTACTATTTAGACCAATTCAAATAGAACATTATAAAAAGGGCTTGACTCATTTAAAACTAAAAATGTAAATCCATTCCTCAAGATCTATATTCCAGTAATTTCTCATTTGAGGTATATGCCCCATTTTCCATTGAATCATTGCATAGAGTTACTAGTCATATGGCTACTTCTACTTAGATTTTCAGTTGTTCTGTTTTAACAAGTTTTATGGTGAAAAGTTTACTAGACATTTTACACTCTTCATTTATCATTATAAGTTTTAAACCATCAAGCTTAAATGAATACTGTTGAGTAGGTCTTCCTTCTAACCTTAATTTTTAATTAGGTGTCAGACACTTAACTTAATCATTGTTTTCAGAATGCGTATGAAAAATAAATTGGTTTTTTTTTTCAATCTTTTTAAATACTATATAACCTTTAGTAAATATATTTGACTTTCTCAATTGGAAATGAACCAAAATTAATGGGGTCAACATTCAAGTAGTTCTTTTTATTTCTTTGGGGCCATTTCGAAATAAAAACATTAATTATTCTTAAATTTTATAAAAATACTATAAATTGAAGCATAAAACTTTAAAAATATGACTTGTAATAATAATTGAAAGGACATGATTTTTGTGACAACTATTTAGAATATCTTACTGTTTTATCTAATTAAAATAATTTTATAATATATCCCAAAAGGCAATTACTCTTTCCTAATGTAATTTTTTGTCTCAACAGACATTATATGTAAGGTCTTGTTTAAAAGTTATTTGATTCCTTCCAATCCACTTTATTATCATTTGCACATTAAATTACTTGACCCAATCCCCTAAGATTTCTAATTTATTATTGGACTGAATTTTTGTGTCTGCGTGTGTGTACTTAAAAAAATTATAAGATATAACTCATACCTAATTTAGAGACTAAATTATAATATCTGAGATTATTATTATTGCCTAGGTATGAATTTTACCTAAATAAGTCTATAGATCATAATGTGTGTTGCTTATAATGGGCTTTTGGCCCAGAGAATTTTCTCTTTTTCATGTATTCTTATTGGGTTCTTAGGCCCATATATTT
>JBAGKO010000004.1:6337588-6356332 GCA_037177275.1 Acacia concinna | reverse complement strand
AAAAACGAAAAGGGAATATGTTGGCAGAATATTAAAAAAAATCATTTGAAGTTTAAGAGCATCTTTCAGACGATTCCCCACTCACCTTACATTATAACAAAATTAATCGAAGTTTTTTTTTAATTTTTTTTTTTTTGCTATATACATAGAATTCTTCCTTGTTTAGGTGTCCGTTGTTGTTGATGTTAGTTGCATTGGCACAATATATTTTAATCACTTTGATATTCTTCTGATTTATCATTTATCAGTCTCGTATGTTAAAATAATGTTCATATTCGCACGTCGAGAAAGTCTAATAATAGCAAAGCTATACACAACTTACCAACACAATTGGTAGAGTAATGTAAAGTTTATTTCTTGTATCTCTTTGGGTCTCGAATTTGTGTTCTATCAGAGAAACATATGCTCGAAGGGGTAAATATATATCTTGATACTGGAATAGTTAGTTGTCATGATAACTGATTATATGATTTTAAAAAGGTGACGATGCTAGCTGATGGTTGAGGTTTATCCATATTTAGTTAAAAGTTTATTAGGTGGGTTTGTTAGTAAATTTTAAACCTTAAATAGTTATTTGTTTCTACACAGTTCATATTTTAGGGATTTTGTGTAATCAATCAACTATCAACTTCAAATATACCCTTAAAATCTTGTAAAACCCTCTTTAATTAAAATTGGGTTGGATGGTAATTTATAAATAAATGGAAATTCAATTACAGTAAAGGGTCTCTCCATTTCTTTCCATTTCTCTAATCTTAGCCGTTAGTCAAATTTAAGGGTAAAAAAGTATAAAGACACATCACAACTAATACTTGTATAGTTCACACTATAGTCTATTTATTTCTCCTCTTTCTTCTATTAATTTAGTTGGGGGTAATAAGTTGCAAATGGAGCCATATCAAATTACAATAAAATCATCATAACAACTTCTTGATCTAAAATAATCTCATCTTCATCCATTTCCTTCGAAAGTGTCCGCACTTATGGGAAAAAACAATACAAAGACCTTTCAATTTTTTATTTAATAGTTAAAAGAGCTCCTGGATACTTTCACTCTTTTGCTGGTTTTTTTTTTTTTTTGCTGAAAACTGGAAAATAGTCACATAATGAGAATAACTACAACCAATTATTAGTTTTTGTTTTCCTTCACATGTTACCACGCTTTTGGGAGGGGAAAATAGAAAGGCAGGTGATTTTTTTTTTTTTAAAAAAAAACAATACGATTGTTTCAATAAAAACAAAGATTAGGTAATTATTTACGAGGTAGATTTATAGTTGATTCTTGTCTCTTAATTAATGAAAGAAAGAGAGGAGAAAGAGAAATTATAGTGTATATTATAAAGTTATTAGCTATAACGTATCTTTATACCTTTTACCTTTAGTTTTGATTAGTGGCCAATAATATTAGGGAAATGGAGGGAAACTATAGAAAAAGAAACGGAGAGGCCATTGATCCAAAATGGGCAACATAAACTTTTTCAATAATGGTTATTAAAAATTGTAATTTCAAAATACGTTTAATACACTTAATTGCATGCCATTAATTATTTGTAATCCGTAATCTCATTTATATTTTTATTTAGAAATTGTGTTTAAGGATGATTAACAAATTAATGAATAAGTATGTTTTGCAGGCAAAAAAAGAATACGTATGCTTTAAAAATTGTATTGGCAAAATATACTTTCAATGGTATTAGTTACATGTTATTAACGACTTGTAACTAGTAATCCTATTTATATTTTAATTTAGAAATTGTGTTTAAAGATAATTAATGGATTGATGAAAATGATACAGTAAAAGTGTTTTAAAAATTGTATTTGAAAAATACTTTTAATGCTATTGATTGCACGTTATTAATGATTTTCAATTTTATTTAGAAATTGTTCTTAATGATAATTACTAAGTTAATAGTTGACAAAAAAAAAACATACAATAAAGATGTTTTAAAATTTGTATGTTCAAAATACTTTTAATGTCATTAATTAGATTTTATTAAATTGCACTCACTGATTCCATTTATATTTTATTATATCTTTTTGCCACAAGGAATGAAGAAGAACTCGTACGTAAGGACTTATCTCTGTTTTTACCCTCTTATTTATTTTTTTTTATCCTATTCCTCCTCTTCTTCTTCTTCTTGTTTTTTTTTTTTTTCTTTTTTGGTCGGAAACCCTATTCCTCTTCTCAAGCTAAAGTTGTTGATGTGTATGTAGGAGCAAAGGATAGTGGCCTGAAGAGAGTGGCACGCATTTCTAGAAGTTTTCAAAGCTCTGCTGCTTGCGGCCCTCCCAATTAACTTCGGGTATTTAGTATTTTTCTTCTGTTTTATGGGAAAAAAAAGTGTAGAGGTACTTAATAAGAGAATATATGTTAAAGAGGACCTATATGCCCATAGTTGTCAACGACAACCCCTAAGATTGTTGATAACTACCTTTATTTTTAGTTATCAACGACAACTTCTATAGTTGTTAATGGCAACCCTTAAGGTAGTCAATAGCTTTTAGGAGTCGACAACAAGTTTTTCATTTTACGGGGCCTATTTGATATATATTTTCTTCTTTGATACCTCAACACAATTTTTCCTTATTTTATTGAGTGGTTTTTGTCATTAATGGTTGCTTTCTACTTTAAATTTATAGAGTATATCAATTAATTTAAAATTTGGTTTATTATTAGAATATGCTTTTCTTTTGCAGGCATGATGGTGTCATGTGTCATGCTTGTTTGTATTATTTTAGGAAAATGACACTTAAATACTATTTAAATTTTCAAAATCTAAAAAGATTTGTTAACATTAAAAAAAAACACTAATTTACTATGAGCAAAATTAAATTTTTTATTTTATTTTTCTGAAGTGAAAAGTGATCAGGAAATTAGCGAATTTCATTACTTTTATGGGTAATCTCATTACTCTTATAGTAAAAAAATCTCATATCTCCTTTATTTTCCAAATTTACTGAAGTGAAAATTGATTCACAAACTAGCGAATTTCATTACTATTATTGCAAATCTCATTACTCAACTTGCGAAAATCTTCTCTCTCATCTGTCATGGGCATATTTCTCTCTCCTCTGTCACTATGCGACAGTCAGTGTCAGTGTCAGTATCAGATGAATAGTGTTGTTAGAGGGAGAGAGAAAAACAGAGATCAGAAAATTATAGTGAAATCCATTACTCTTATAGGTAATCCCATTACTCTTATAGCGAAATTCTATTACTGTTCACATCCGTAAATTTGAAAAACCCAATTTGGTCCATGCCTTTTTAAATGTTAACATATCTTTTTGAGTTTTACAAATTCACATAGCATTTAAGTGGAATTCTCCCTATTATTTTTGTGATGTAATTTATTTATATTTTTACGAGTTCCTTATGTTTATGACTTAGAGAATGGTCACTTGGGAAGATCCCTCAATTTGCACCTTATCCCTAAGTTATTTTTATAATTGACTATATTTTTTATATGATTTTCTCTTTGGGGAATGGACTACAGAGGTTCCCCCCATTTTCACAATCATTAAATTGTATTCGTTCAGCACAACGAGCAAAAGAGTAAATGCTTGTTTAGCTGAAAAATTGTTTTAGCTCATTTAAACGAAATTTGTATATTTCATGACTGGATTGGATCATATATACCACTGAGTTTTTACATTAATTCACCCCTACTAAAATGGTGTTATTCATCATTGGATAAGTTTATCAAAGCTATGATGGTTCATGAAACAACATAGGATTATAATTTTTTAATTGAAGAATATTGCTCCAAGAGAGCACCATTTCATGAATTTTTTTCTTAAAAAATATCCATAACCACCACTCAATTCACGGAAGAATAAAACAACATTAAAACCTATTGTTTTTGCCTCTGAGTGTACTAGAGTTATAGTTGAACCATCACTTTGTAAAAGTTATTATTATATAAGTACTGAAAGTATAATTCATATTCAAGGATATTCATAGAAAATCTACCAAATAACCCAATTTTCATCCTATATGAAATTGGAACAGGTGAAGACGAATTAAATCAAAAGGAAAGGATTTGCTCACACACAGAGAAATTATGCACAACTTTTTTTTTTTTTAATCTTTTTCCTTCATACTCTTCAAAGAACCATTCCCACCAACAAAGAACCATTCCCACACACACACACATATTTACTTCATATTTATGCAAAACAAAACTGATACATAATATTTCTTCCGGTCTTAAATATAAGATTCAATTGATTTTATTTTTAGAAATTGAGGAAAGTAATTAAGCTACTTAATCATTTCATATATTGTGTATCGTTATATTTTATATAAGCTTATAAGTTGGATAAAATAATTTAAGAAAAATAATAAATTTGAATTTTTAAAGTAATTTAATTAGAAATATTAGAATTTTAAAAAAATATTAACTGAATTTTATATTTAATACAAAAGGTAGTAGAATACATATGATGTCTAATTTTATATTTTAAATATATATATATATATATATATATATATATTATGCCGAACCTCTCAAGCGTCACAAGGTATCAGATGATGTCTAATTTAATAATATATGAGGCTCCCTTGTACTACCGAACTGAACGAAGGAGAAATGTTTTTAATTTACTTAATGACAAAATAGAATTAAGTCCCAAAAAAAGAGTTAGTACAATTAATTAAATTAAAAACCTGAAATTCGGGAAAATTCGTAATCAGTAGTGAGGACGCGCACGCCCAAGGGACGCGCATTAGGAAGCAGAAGCAAACGCCAATCTGACTTGATCCCCACCTTCCCCCTATTGTTTAGAGAAAATTGTATTGAAATCCTAAATAAAAGAATTTACGTTAAAGTGGTCTCGATATAAGAAAATATTACCGTCAGGTCTCCAATATAAGAAAAATATTACTGTGAAGTTCTAATTAACAGCCTCAAAGTTGTTAATGGCGCCTATGAGGTTGTTAATGACAACCTCCTGAGGTTGTCATTAACAACTAAGAGCGCCATTAATAACTCTGGGACCTGCTAATAATTTATTTTTATCTCAGGACCATTTTAACGTAAATTCCTTTATTTGGGATCTTAATGCAATTTTCTCTATTCTTTTATTGCTTCAATCATCAAATGATATGCCTTCCGCTCAAATTAAATTAAATCCATTGACTCAATTCTTCTTGAATAAAAATCCAATATTTAAACTTCGCAGAAGATCCTCCACACTTATATTTTTAAGATAGTATCTCTGGTCCTGGAATTAATTAAGTTAGGTATTTGTAATTAATTGAGTTGGTTTTTCTAAAATAACCCTTTAAAACTCTTTGACAGGAAACTCTAGATATTTGTGGTTAATATGGAGAATGGATGAAATTTTTTATAAATTTGAGAGGAGAAGTAGATAGGTTTTAAAGGACATTTGTCTGGAAAGTGTTTAAGGAAGAGTTATTATTATATTGGGTATGGGTACTAGGAAGTTCTTGAGCTATTAATAATACCCCAAAAGGTTGCAAAATATGTAATAATGTTACAACATCCTAAAAGATCAAACTACTAACCTCTAGCTGATTGGTTTTGCTAAGGTGGCATAGTACGATGTAGCATTTATTTTACTTCTGCTTCTTGTTTTTTTTTTTGGCTGAAGGTCATTTTTGCATCAAAATTTTCTTTGGAAAAGCTGTGGGTGCTAAATGTTCAAAGAAATTGAAATGGAAAATCAAATAAATTGAAAAATCCACATTAAAAAAAACAAGAACCCATAAGTTAAAAACCATATATATGAGAAGATAAACCCAAAAACTCAAAATGAAAAGCAAAATTAAAAAAACCCTTGAGTTTAGAAAAGTGGCAATAAAAATTTTGGGTTCAAGAAACCGGAAGTTTTAAAGCAGAGAAGACACAAGAGCTTTTAGGAAAACCCATTTGTTGGAAATTTTAAATGCAGTTTCCATCAACATGCAATAATTAGAGAATGTATTTTATGAAAATTACCACACATTTATTTTAAATAACTAATTGACAATTTTTTTTTTGTAATGTAGGGTATCTAAATTAGTGATCTAGCTAGGGAGTATAAAGTAAAATTAACTAACTTTATAATTTTTAAAGAGTAGTAAGTAATTAATATCCTTATATTTATTAAAAAAATATTCGACTTTCTAATTTTACTTTTCACAAATGACCATACTAAATTATTGTTTGAAAATTTAAAACTAAGGTATAAAAAATTGAAGCGGGCAACGAACGAATCATGGCATGAGTTCAAGTGCAACCGGGTCAGACTAGGGTTAAACCGGTTATATTAAAATATTATAATTTAATTGATAATAATAAAATAACACTATATATAGACATAAAAATTAAATAAACATATAATTATCATTTATAATAATAAAAGGGGTGATAATATATTGATACATTTTTACAATTTCATAAATAAATGGGTAGTATTATTTGTTTTTCTTTTGTAAAAACTAGTTTGACCGACTGGTTTTCCTGATTCGACCCCCTTCACCAATTTGATCCTCATTCTGTTTTTTTTCTAGATCGGACCAAATCAGGGGTTGGTTCTCGGTCCAATCGGTTGGACTGGTCGGTCTGGCATTTTATACATTGTTTAAAACAGGCCAACAACTTGGAATTAAGGAGGGGCAAAATTGGGAAAAGAATTTAACTACCACATCTTTGACTATGTAATGTTTTAATGGGTTTTTGTTTTGTTTTGTTTTAGAGTGTACAATTTTAACACAAGCACGCGCACAATCGTGTTAATGCTGGGCTCAAGCCCTCATCTTTTTTCTTTTGTTTTTTTTATTATATGCTGCCGGGATCGAACCTGAATTTAGTTCCACATAAGCTTTCATATTTTTCTAAAGGTGGTGACTGGGCTGTTTGGTATAATGGAATTGAAGGGACTATATTCTTTTTATGAGTTAGATTTTAAAATATATAAGAAGAAAAATTAGTTAAAAATTTTAACCTCACTTATCTAATTTTTTTTTATAAATCTAACTCATAAAAATTTTCCTTCTTACCTCTTTTCCTCTTCTCCCTTTCCTAAACAACCCCGTTAGTACCTCTGATAACACTTGAAAAAGCTTACTGTTTGGTTTGTTGAGGTAAAGCTTGTGAACTTGTACCTGATAACAGGAAAGTTTCTCCATGACTTTTACCAATTAATGTCAATCTAAATTAAAAAGAAAAAAGCTTATTGTGATTTTTTTAAAAAAAGTGATAAGGCTTTGCATTAAAATTTGGATAATCAACATGTAAACCCTATAACTTTATTTGATTTTTAATTAGGTTATTGTTGTTTTTTAATAGGTCTTCTTAATTCATCTGTTTTTAATTAGGTCTGTATTTTTCATCAAGTTAGTTTCACCTATTTTTAATCATATTCCTACAGTTTTTTTGTTCATTTTTTCTTTTATTAATCGCTTGAAACAGCATATAAATTCTTGACAAAAAATTCAGGGACAAAACTAGAAAAAAAAACTATGGGACTTAAACATAAAAAATAAATAGAAATTATAGCAAACTAATTAAAAATGAATTAAAATTATGAGGACTTTAGTCATTATGCTTCAAATTTTGTCATTCTCCCACTCCACGAACGCAGCATCCAATTCCTACGTATTTAATTACACAAGGTTGAGGCTCTAAAATGGCGCCACGTGGACATGCAGCTCATGGTAACGTCATTTTGCCGGCGAATTGTCGGGATAAAAAAGTGAAAAGCCCACACATTAAACAAAATCTTTTCTTTTCTTGTACAGAAAGGGAAAAAAGCAAAAACAGAGCGTAAATTCTGGCAAAAACAGAGGAATAGAGAGAACGCAAACACTTCGGTAATAGATAGACAGAGCCATGGAGGCATTGAATATGAGAGAATGAACAAGAGTGACAACCATGTCGGATCCGAAAACAACGGAGTTTGGTGAACTTTTCTAATCTTTATCTGTCTCTATCTCTATCTGATTTTGAACAAAAACTTTCCCTCCTCCTCCTCCTCCTTCTATATTTTTCTCAGTTTTCTCTTCCAATCCTAACGAGGTTGTCTGAAACAGAGCAACTCACACACGAGGAATCGTTCCTTTCCGGAACGAGGTTCCTCAATATTCATGTTGAAACCTTCTCTCAGGTCCTCCACTCTCTCTCTCTGTGTTTGTAATGAATCAGAAAGACGCTTTTTCTATCTATTCTTCTTTTCTTGTGGTCCAATTTTTCCTTCATGCATGTGTTGTGTTGGATGTATGCTTGTGAAGGGGTCTCATTATTTTATGCTCCCAGTTGAGTTTTAATTTCACATGAGATGTTCATAATGCTTGTATGGTGTTCCCGTTGATCAAGCATTATAGCCCAGAATGGCCCACTTCATCTGTTAAGTAATTGTATTTGTCTGTGTTAAGGAATCTTGAACAGCATCATTCATCTTCTCCAGTTTTGACCCCATATGTTGCTTGATTTATTTTTAACTGTTCAGAACAAGGATTTCCTGCCAGCCTAGTACATGTATGAAATAGATATCCATTTATTAATATTATTTCGCTATTGCTAATATGATTTCATCATTGAAGTTGGGCCTACATGTTAACGCCGTTCAACCCAGAAATTTTCAGACTGGCTTTTATTAAAAAATGTGTCAATATTTTATCCCTTTTAAAGAGCTTATGATGCTTTTTTTTAAAAAGAATTCATTATTACTTTCAGGGTTTCTTCACAGTTGGTGGTGTTACATAAATGGGCTTTATGTAAATGAACAGGAAGGGTATTGTACACCATTGGCTATTGATCTAAAATCAAAGAGACGGTGCTTCTCCCTGGAATGTGTTTCTTCGAGTAAAAGGTACGTGCTCAATCTGAGAAACAGGGATATATATATATATATATATATGTTTTTTTTGGGGGGGGGGGGGTGGGTGGGTTTGTGGGTACTGTTTCATATGACATCTGAGGAAAGAAAGCTCACAAAAGTTTATTTGTAGCAGCCTAGGATAAGCCAATGGGATATCTTTTACCTGTTAGTTTCTTCCAAGGGTATGTTCATTTAGCAGCTAGTTTAAGGGCAACTGAAGTTGGATCATGTATTTAATCTTTTTTTTTTCCCCTTTCGGAACCGTGATCTGATTGTATGGGTAAATAAATAGTCATAAAAAACAAAAGATTTGGAATTCAGCTATTTAACTTTGTTTTGGTCAATTCTTCTGCATTTCCTGTTCTTGATGGAAATTCCATTGTTCAACTTGACATGGTTGGTAGGTCCTTGCTTCTCTAGGAGATTAGAGACACAGTGCCTGATAAAGTTGAATTGACACTGTGCATGAACAAAAATTTGATGCTAGCAGTTGTGAAGAAGGTAGTTTCAATGGGGGGCTGTGCCTCAAAATCAAAAGGTAAGAGCAAAACTCACAGGAGAAACAGGCACAGACATGGCAATGTCCGAGGAAACTTACCCACTGGAGTTGATGATATGCCCTTGAAAAGACCCAGCAGTGCTGGAAATCATGTCGGCGATTTTTCTTTCAGTGACTTTGTTCACTTGGACTTTGACAAGGGCCAGAGGTCAGAGGTTTCCAACATGACTTTTCATCTCACCCAACTACAATACCACAGCCATAGCCAAATCGATGGAAACGGTATTATATATATATATATATATATATCTTTGATTGGATGCCAATGATTTGGGGATATATGTTTATAAGATAGAAAGAGAGTTTGAAGTGAGCAATCTGTCATGTATTTAGTCATATCCTTTGGTTGCATATTTTTTTACAGTCATTTTGTTATGGCATAGGAATTTGCTGATTTCCTTGTGCTGATGAGATAGTTTATGATCATGCTGAGCACTGTATGTTTTTCAGGAATGTGCCAAGACGAAGCATGGTTTGACTCAGTCAGCATGATTGAATCTGATTCAGATGATGACTTCAGCAGTGTGCATGGAGGAGGTGATGCATCCATATGTCGTATTTTAATTTGTCCATTATTCCTTTAATTCTACTTATAAGGCAGAGAAATAAGGTTATTTTGATTTTGTTTTTATAAGTCACATCTTTATTTTTTTTATAAATGTACAACTATACTCTTTATTTATTATTATGTTGAATTTATTTTCATGGACAATATTGTATATTAAATAGGAAGAAAGTTGGAAAGATGTAAAATTTTTAGGTATGATTAATGAGATTTAAAATTTTTCTTATTTTGTGTTGGTGACGATCTTTCTAATTCAACTTCTGTGGCCAACAGATTGTTTTCCTTTTGTGGGTAATACTTTGGGGAGTGACCCAAATACTCAGCTACTCCAATATGAAAGTGCGTCATGCTTCAGAAACTCAGGGTGTAATACATATGAAGGGTTCTATGAAAGTTATGTCAAATTAGATGGGGGAAGCTATATGAATGGAGAGAAAATTCAAGAAAAGAACTCAAAGCCTTGCTTGCCTGTTCTGATTCCTTCAATCAATTTTAATGATATGAATCGTTCCCCAGCGAGTCCTCAAACATCACAAATAACACAATCAACAGTTATCATGGTTTCCGTCACAAGAAAATCCATTGATGGCAATGAAAAGACTGGACTACGTTAGTATAGAAAATTTGTTCCTCAAGGGGGAAAAAAAAAAGTTTCTTGGTTTACAATTATTGGTTTTAGACAAATTTTTCAAATTGATATCTATATTACTCAGTGTTATGATACTGAATGAGTGGATGAGCAGGTGCATCTGAGAGATTATTTTGCCATCCCAGAGTTGGCCTTCAAATTCAGTATTCAGCTCTAGAGAAACCATTGCTTGGATCCTGGTCTATAATCTCACCCTCGATGTTTAGGCTCCGGGGGGAGAATTTTTTCAGGCATGTCAGATAACTTTATCTGTCAAATTTTACTTAAATGTTTATAACCACCATATGTAGTAGTAAGTATAATTTTTTTTTACTATTTTTGTATCCTCATAAGCTTGGATTTATGTATGCAACTAATTGATCAGTGATAAGCAAAAGTATCCAGCTCCAAGCTATAGTGCTTATGTACCAATAGGTGTGGATTTGTTTGTTTGCCCAAAGAAGATCAATCACATTGCTCAGCATCTTGAACTTCCATCTGTCAAAGGGCATGTGAGAGTGCCCTCACTTCTTATTGTTAATATACAGGTTTGGTTTTCAAACTCAAAACTATACATTTTTGCCTTTAGTGAACTGTACATTGTCCTTTGATGAAGCCTATATGCCTAAGAATGCTGTTCTCAGTTAAAAAAAATACCCCTAAAAAACCTGTCTTATAATTATTGTGTCTTTGTATCAGTTGCCAACATACCCGGCTTCCATGTTTAGTGATGGAGACGGCGAAGGCATGAGTCTTGTATTATATTTCAAAGTGTCTGATAATTTTGATAAAGATATATCATCTCAATTTCAGAATAGCATCAAGGTATGTCCCCTCTCATCCATGGCTACTCCATAGTAAGTTTTTGTTTTGTTTTTTTTTTTTTGTGAATTTGAGAGGTAAACACTAATGGCCTATGGTCACAAATGTAATCGATCCCACAATCTCCCATTTACTGGGAGGGCTTATGCTAGTTGGCTACAAAGCCTTTGGCACTCCGTAGAACTTTAAAATCTTTAAGCTAACATTTCCTAAATGTCACGTGCACATATTCTTTAGCTTTTGGAAACTGAAATGTCGATTTTGCTTCTTCTTGAGAGTAAATGTTTAGTTAAATAACAATATGGGTTTGTGTCAGAGGCTAGTGGATGGTGAAATGGAGAAGATGAAAGGGTTTACAAAAGAAATTGAGGTTCCCTATAGGGAAAGACTGAAAATTTTGGCTGAGTTGGTTAATCCAGAGGACCTTCAATTGAGTTCAACAGAGAAGAAGCTTATAAATGCCTACAATGGCAAGCCGGTGCTTTCACGCCCGCAACACATTTTCTTTAAGGTATATACAATGTCTTCTTGTGAAATTCTTGTATAATCCTCAGATTAAAGACAATTGGAATTAGGAAAATGTTATACTTAGCATATTTATCTCACTTGAATTTAACATTTTTAACTCATCATGATATGATGTTTATGTATAATATTTGGTTCTCATTTCAAATGCATTGCTATTTTAAAGTGACCTTTGAGTCTATCCTTACCCCTCATTAGTATAGTTATTGAACAACTAAAATTTATATTATATCCTCTACATTCATATATTCAAGGAGTGTAGTACTCCTCCGGTCTTAAATTAGGTATTGGCATTAGCTTTGTATGTAAGATCTTAATCCAATTTGTCTCTCATGTTTTCCCAAACTACCCCTATTCATATTCCTTCAACAATAGTACAAATAAAATTCAAATAGTTACAAGACATTTGTTATACAAGGGTATTTTTGGAAGTTTAGGTCACACTTGTTACATTAAACTAATTTAACTAACTTTTTTAATCTACCCAGATTAGTTAAGTAGCTTGTACATTCAGGACTCAAGGAATATGTAAGAATATAATTTTATCTAAAAGAGCGAAGTGTTGTTTATCTAAGCTTTTGTCTGATAATAATATCAAGCTCATATTAATGCAGCACAATTCTTTCACACCCCCCCCCCCCCCCAAAACACAACAACTATGTTTTAATACATTAAGATTCTATCCATATTAATTGCAGGGGCCTAACTATTTTGAGATTGATCTGGACATTCATCGGTTTAGCTACATATCTAGGAAAGGGCTCGATGCACTGAGAGATCGTGTACATAATGGAATACTTAATGTAGGCTTAACCATACAGGTAAGGCATACTCTGACCACTTAATAATATTGATGAAATTGATAATAGTTATTAGAAATGTTAAGCTTATATATCATAACTATTAAGAAGGATTAGTCATAATCCATCTCTGTTTGCCTCAAGTATGTTGTCTAGTATCTCATGTTTTTGAATAAAACTAGACGAATCAATGGAAGATTACCTAGCTGGATGTCATTTTTCAATCTTTTGTTTTGATTACCAAATTGAATCAACAGGAAAGCTGACTGAGAAAGTAAATTCTTATGGAAAACCAATCTATGAAAAGTTGACAGGGAAAGCTAATTCTATATATATATATATATATACACATAGTATCAGAGGAAAAGGATAGTTAGGTCTCAAAACATTTTAAAAGAAGATGAGGTGCAAATATTTATTCAGATAGTTGCAAATATGAGCAATGTAACTGCAAATCACAGGGAGTTACTGTTTTTTTTACCTAAATAAAAGGGTAATAAAAAGGACCACTTTACCAACTTAGTTTGATGTAAGTGGTAGAGGTACATGTTCTTCTTTAAATTAGTGGTTGTGAATTTGATTCTCATCGCTTTTGCATAAGCATGCCTAGTTATGAAAATGGATAATTACTTTGCAAGTTCTTGCGGTTTTAATTGATTTTTAATTGGGCCTATATACCTTTACCTTTGTTTGCCTTATATATACTTTTTTTCCTTTATGTTAGGTCCTTAACATTATTTTTCCTTTTTATTATATCCCTATAGTCATTTTTTATCATGTCCTTAAAGTTTTGCCAAAATTTTAACCAAGTCCCTGTAATTTCAAATGATTGATAAATATAAAAAAATGAAAAAGAAAACTCACAAAGACTTGATTAAAAATAGGTAAAATTATAAGGACATATAAAAACAAAAAAACTACCGGACCTAATTAAAAATTAGTGAAATTATAAGGATTTGATAAAAAAAGAGAGGCTACATATACCTCATTAAAAATCAGATTAATAATCCCTTATAAAAAAAAATATTATCCTTTATCTGTAATATCCCTTCCTTTATCTATAATATCCCAAGGGAGATTCATATTTTTTGCTGTCCGTACATGATATTGTTAGGCCATAATGAGCTAAAAGTTAAAAAAAAAAAAGGGACTGCTATGTGACGATAATAAATAATGGTACAATACTAGATATTTAAATATTGATTTTTTATGTCCTTTATTTATATGGTTTGACAGGCACAAAAACCAGAGGAACTGCCAGAGCAAGTCTTGTGCTGCTTGCGGTTGAATAAGATCGATTTTGTTAATAGGGGTCAAATTCCCACCATTGTACCTTAAATTTGAAAAGCAACCTTTTTTTTTTGTAAAAAGAACAAGGAATTATCTCGGTGAAGAATGGGTGCTTATATCTGTGAGAGCACTTTCGGAGGTAGATAAAGAGATCAAAATTTGTGGGAAGAATAGGGACACAATAAGAAATATAATAAGCATGATTTGAAATGCAAAATTGAATTTCTTTACCAATATTTTAAGGAGCACAAATTGAAAAGGGATGATTTTTTGGCCTTTTTTAGTTATATAAAATATGAATATAATGTATTATATAGAGTTTGAGAGATGATTCTCTCTATTTGAGGCTTTTGAATAGTGTATTATGAATTTTATTTTATTTTTCATTGAATGAAAAATTAATTTATGGTTGTGATTGTTATCTTCTTTTTGAAGTTACACCCTTCTCGTGAGGGAAAAATGATACTATTATTTATTACTTTGCAACTTATTTGTTTGTTTTTGTATCTGTAATATTTGTTTTCAAGTATCTTTCCAATGGGCAATTATATGCCTGATATGTTGAAGTTAGAAAAAGTCATGCAAAATAAGGATTATGATATGTTTTGAGATGAAAATCTTTTCTCATGTGTTATATCCCTTCCCTTGATTCAAAATGTATTCACTTTCAAATGGCCTCACCTAAATCAATGAATAATAGTTAAATTATTAATTCTGCCTTAAATTAATTTCTTTTTTAAAATGTTAAATTGATTTCTTTTAAAATTTAGATAAATGATAGATAAATATCACTTGAAGTTTAAAATTTCACATAGTCTTATTAACCACAAAAGTTAAAGAATTAATTAAATCTGAATGACAATTGATAACTTATTTTTATAAAAAATTATGGATTTAGAATTTTGAAGTTCAAATAATATATTTTTGTCGGTTTTCCTTTAAACTTTGCTTATATTCAAATTTATCTCAAGACCCAAATCCTATTTTAAAATCTTCTTTAAGAAATTTATTTGTGATACTTAAGCTAAAGAAGGGTAATATTATACTATTCTTTTAGGGGTGTTATTCTTTTGGGTTAGTTTAGTACTCCCCTAAACAGAGGGGAGGGGAATGAAAATTTAATGAGTTCAATTTTTTAAAAAAGTTCTCAACAAAATTGAGTTATAAAATTTTAATTAACACAAGAAAGAATAATAAAGAGAAGAAAATTACTTAAAACCTTTTAATTTTACTTCTTCAATGTTTGTCAATCAAACTTACCCTCCCCTCCCCTCCTCCCATACACATGCCAAAACATTCTACAAGTTTCCTACATATGAACCTCTATTGTCTCTTTTTTCAAAGCCATGGAAGCATCTTCGTTTTTTGGAAGCTCATGATTTTGTTTACACACTAATTTGCCGTAGTTCATGATTCCAAACATGATATTTCATGTTAGGCTTAGCTCACCATTTGAGTTTACAACCTTACTCTTAAGTTGAGACACCATTTGACGGCGAGCCCAGACTATGAAACTGCCATAGCCAGTGCAAAACATGTAAAGGAAGAGACACAATAATGCATGTATCCAGTTGTTAATATCCAATCATTCCTTCCTTCATTCATATAAGCCTCTGTTTTGTATAAATAGAGGTAAAGATAAACAGTGCATCCATATGCCTGTTTCTCTCCATTGGAAGCTTTTCATTTGAAGCTAATGGTTCCCTGTCTCGTCTCTTTTGGGCTTCACTTTCTGGTATTGAACAAGCCCGTTGCTTTCTCAATACGCTTCTTGTAGAAGATCAATGCTGCTGTTAGTCCCATATCGAGAAAGATAAGAGAGAGAAGCAGGCGTAATGCTTATAAAAGGGAACGAGGCTTGACACTTTGTACTTATTTACCTAGGCTGGGTCGATGAGTGATCAGGAAGGCACATGGCCTAGGTTGGTAACCTCCATTGCACTTGGGAGGGGTGCCAGGGCTTGTTTGGTAATGAGGGATTTGGAGGGGAAGGGAGCGAGGGTTTGTTGTTTGGTAATGAGGGATTTAGAGCAAAATTTTTATAGGTTGAATTTTAGAAAATTAAAGAAGTGATGTTAAAAGTTTTAAATTATTTTTTATATATTTTTATGTTATATTTTTTCTTTATTAAAATTTTATAACTCTACTTCTTCAATTTTTTTATATTCAACTCTTAAAATTTTTGTTTTCCCTCCTTTCCCCTCCTCTCCCACCAATACCAAACAGCCCCTAAGGTCTCCTCAAGTAGGAGAGCCTGCCTACGTCATAATTTGTGGCAGTGGGGGCTAGCGTTTGTGCGGCCCATACCATCTCTAGTATTCATAATTTGTGGCAAGGGGCACCAGCGTTTGTGCGGCCCCTACCATCTCTAGTTTTGAAAATCTTAAAGGCTGTCCTTATTTTATTGATTTATAATTAGAACGCCCTCGGATTATGCTTGTATTCATATTTATGGTTTACTTTTATAAGGATGCTACCCTTCTATTAAACTCAACAGCATTGTTGGTCAATAAAAACAGGTACCTGTGTTTTCATAAGGGCTGCATCAAGATTCTAGAGTTAACCTTATTAATTCTATTTGTGTGGCACCAACATGGTTTATTGTGCCAATGTGGAAGGCTCAGGTGGATGCAGGATGCTGAGCTTTTAAAAAATGTTAGTATATGAAAGAGCAAGCGAATCACCTAAGAGGGGGGTGAATTGCGTGTTTAAAAATTTCTTCGAAAAGAAAGAACTCAGACACTTATACTGGTTCGGTCAAACTCACAACCTACGTCCAGTTCTCAGATACCATTGAGTTCCACTACTTCCCAAGATTTCAACGGGCTCTTGACGCTTTAATACAGACACGATTGACTCTTTAAGGATCACTCCTCCTTACAAGATACAATCCAAGTCCCCTACTCAAGGTATCCCAACCTTGAGTACCTCACAAGTGTATTGTTGAAGATAATAAATTCTCTCTCAAAAGAGTTGAATAATAATCACTGAAGCACAGACTAGAGTTAATGACAAAATAAATGAAACACACTCAAAGAATTTATGACTCGTATTGATAGCTCATTAGTTGGTAGCTGGTCATTAATGGTCTCATATTTATAGTATGAGGAATTTGTGTCCGTTGATGTATCCGTTGGACTTCGATTTGTAGCCGTTGACATTCTATCATTCCTTTAGGTAGTATTTGTTGAAGCACAAAAGATTTCCTTCTTGGTCATAAATATATCCGTTGAGGTTGTTGAAGGAAGGTTGGTGAAGACTTTAGCCATATTTGGTAAAGAGCATTTAATGCTTCTGACACAATCTTCACTTCGGTTGATTTGTGCTTTAAACTACTCCAAATGATTCAAAACCTGTTCTTAGATATAATATAGATAATTAACAAAGGTTAGAAGCAAGTTGGTATCAATAAAATGAATTCTAGAATGATTGAAAGAATTACGCTACGATTCTCTGTTTTTAATAAACAACATTTCCTTGAGGTTTGATGTCATCCTTGAGGTAATCCATTAGAAATCAATAAGCTCGAGGAATTAGTTACAAAATAACACATGAAAGATTTAGAGAATGTTTCCTCTAGAATTTCACAAGTTATGATTACCTTGAGGTTGAGTCTTAACCTTGAGAACATAAGCAACATAGAGTAGTAACCTTGAGGATTGAAAATGAACTTAAAGTTAGTCTTTGAAAAGCTTAGATCATTGTTTGCTTGTTCCCTTGAGGCTAGGAATCAAACCTTAAGGTTTCATGTTTTAAAAACAAGGATAACTCAGAGCATGTGTGAAAACATTTACCACCCTCGAGGTTAGGGAGTAACCTCAAGGTTGCTCACCCTTGCAAGGTTTTGAAAATAGACTATTAGGTTCTAAAGTTGCCTTGCAAGGTTGCGAGTCACATCCATTTCCTCGAGGCCAGGGTTTACCCTTAAGGTTACGTAGCCTTACACTCTTATGAACTACACAATCAGGTTCCACTCTAGCCTTGTATCACTTGCAAGGTTGTGAAACCCAAGTCGTGACTACAGACGACTCAAGTCGTGACTAAATTAACCAGAGAGTACATTAAGAAGGTAAAGCTCACGTCGCGACTACAGAAGATGTAGGTCGCTACTTCAACAACAAGAGAGTACTCTTAAAGGAAATAAATTGCAAGTTTATATAAAACTCAAAGCTGATCCCATACCATTTTTGGGAAGTGAATCATTCATCCTTGCTTTCCATTTAAGGCACATGAAGCAGAGCGAGACTTGCAATATGAGTATCGCTGACTGAGCTGCTATGGCTATAATTATTACAGCCGAAATCTTGCTTTTACCTGAAAAAAAAAAAAGCTAATTAAGTCTCTCTCTCTCTCTCACACACACACACACTCTGTCTATTTCCTGAAAAAATCTAATTAAGTCACTGAGTATTAAACAGTAGTTTCGGTTTAGTTGTCTTCGCTGCAGACCAGCCTTCTGAAGTCAAACTGTAATCATATACGTACTCTATGGTCCCTTGTAAGATTCAAATAAATGATTTTCATTAATCTAAAAAACATTTAAAGTTATTTAAAAGCAATAAATAGGTAAAAAATATATATTTTTTCCAATCGTGCCCTTATCTGCAAAGAGAGGATAAATGTGAGGGAGAGAGAAATACTCGTACGTACATATGATGATACAGAAATACTCGTACGTACATATGATATGATTAAAATTTACAATTCAACACACTATTTCATAAACTTAAAG
>JBAGKO010000004.1:6316168-6327252 GCA_037177275.1 Acacia concinna | reverse complement strand
TTTTATAATTAAAAGAGATGTGCTCAACATAACGAGGATTATAATTGAAGTAACTTAAAAAGTTCTTGGCGGTACATCTTTGAACATTATATATATATATATATATATATATATATATAAAATTGAAATCGGGTGACAACAACCGCAATGATCAGTGATTAAAACCTATGATTAGCAAAAGGACAAATTAAATGGGGAAAAAAGAACCACCCGCAATATTTGATTTATTCGAAGAAAGAAAGGAAAAAAACCAGAGCCATCGAATTGAGAATATCAAGAAAAGGTAAATCTAAGGAGAAAGAGCATGTATTTGAAAAAGTGATCCCAAAAACAAAACAAAAAATTATTATGAAAACCATAATTTGAATCTTAATTTTTTATTAAATTATAGTTTTAAAATTAGATTAAGGAGGTTTTGACAATTTTAGGCTAAACGGTGTTTTTCAACTTCAAAACCCACCAAACTATAGTTTCATCCATATCTAGGCCCTCAGGCACACGCCGACAGCAGGTCCGCAACCCTAACCTCTCTTCGTCTTCACTCTTTAGTCTTCACAAATCACAAATCAGTGGGTGGCACAGTGAGCATCCTTCGTCGTCTTCACCGTCGGAGTCCATCGTTGCACCTAAGCTCTCTCTTCGTCGTCGCAAGCTCTCTCTCTCTCTTCGCTGTCGGACTTGATCCTGTCTCTGCCTCTCGGAGTCGTCGCAAGCTCACAGCCATCTCTATCATCTCTCAGACTCGTCCCAGGTTCACAGCCATTTCCGCCTCTCTCCATCAAACCCTTATCTCCAGCTGCCGCAACTCGAACTCGCCAGGTCTCCCGCATTCGAACTCGCTCTTCCTCAGTGTGGTCGGTGGCATGGGGGGGCAGCACAAAGCTCAGGTTCTTGATTTATTCTCTTAAAGATTGTTAACATTGCTATGTATCTTGGATTTCTCTCATTTTCCTTTCGGTCTGATGGTGCTTACGTTTGTTCTGTCTCTGTGATTGGTGGATTGTTCTCATTTTCCTTTCGGTCTCTTTGGATTTCTGTTTGGATTAAGAATGCCGTGCTTTATGAATCGTTCTGTCTCTGTGTATTATGAATTGTTCTGTCTCTGTGATTGGTGAATTGGTATAAATTGTTCTGTCCCTGTGCATTATGAATTTTTTGGACGATGCATTGGATAATTTACCATAGAATCAAACCCCATTTGACATAGAATCAATCAGAAGAAGAATATTAAAATGTACCAAACTAACGTGGTCATCTCAAGTTTATATAAAAACTACTGAAATAAATGACCACAGAGACTAGGAAAATTAAAACAGGGCTTTGATTCTGTTAAGAGATCACAATACCAGTCTGGTATTTAACCAACTCAATATATCCATTTGTTTTATTTTATAACTGGCTCTTTTTATTTTCCTTTTTTTGTTTGCTATGGTAAGTGATATAATTTTGTTATTGAAAATTACCATTGGGGCAAACATGCGATGGCAAGACACTGGGCTGAATTTTCTCTATGGATAATAGAGCAACTGCTTAAAACAATTAAAGATTCCACAGGGCCTAATTTGACAAAAGTTAAAAAACAGAATATTGTATTATGATTCTCATCGAGCTGTCAATGGTACGACCAAGTTTGATAGGTCATAGCACGGCCTCTATGCCAGTGGGAAGTTCCAGCAATTTGATTTAGTAGTTATGCTCAATAGTTTTCTCAGTGATTTGTTCCTTATGTGTTGATGTTGTTTATGGAGTTAATTTTATCAATGTTAGAATATTGTACAGTAAATTATTGACTGATTCAATGTAAAGTAGAAATGGTCTTTAATTACTCTTCGCCTCCAGTCGCCCCCTCTCTTCCCGTAACTTGCCACTCCCTCGCATATCCGCTTCCAGTCTCTCCTCAGTGTCTTGGTCTCTCACTCACCGGCCACTGCTAGAATATTTTAGGTTAATGCTCTCCCTTCTTCTTTGCGGCAACTGTGATTTCTCTTCCTTTTTGTAATAAAATCTTCTCTTCAAATCAGAAGAAAATTGTGTTTCACTTTATTTGCATTTATTTGTATGTATTTGAGTTTTTATTTATTCTTATAATATATTGAAACTGTTAGTGTGAGAACATTTAACTTTTTATTTATTAGAAAAGTGGTGTTGCTTTGATTTTCTTAAGCAAAGCCAAAAGAGACGCTGGAAATCCGTTACAAAAACGGGATGTTATCCTCATCCTTGCTTTTCCTCTTAATCTGGTTCTATTCGGCTTGAGCAATTTGAGCCCAGTAAATTGTTCCCCAAACATAAGAACTTAAATATTGAGAGTATTGTTTAAGGATAATGAAGGAAACACACTAACTTCTGGATAATTAAATTTTGAAACAGAAGACAAGAGGAGGAATAATCCGAGAAAGTAAATACTTCTCTGCAATGCAATTAGGGTTATACATGAACAAAAATAAATATGGATATTATTGATTAGAATTAGGATTTATTTATTTATCTCTTAATATTTGTAGTATCTCAACAAAATAGGATTTCTAGGTTATCCTATAATTATCTTCGTTATCTTATGATTAATATTTATTATTGTTTCTTAGTTGTATATAGCTTATTTTCTTGGATCCCCTTCTAGTTCCACAACTTATGTGGTAAGAAGAAGCCTGCTTTTTGTTGTTTGCAGTTCAAATAAAAGTTATTGGAACTTCTGAAGAGGCAGTGTGCATCTTTCGTTTAGTTTATTCGATGGAACATAAAACATCTACTTTATCCACTAGCTTGATAGACCAATCAGTGGTGAGTGCTTGGTGCTACCCAACTTCTCCTTCCTTCATTTTAATTATGATCCATCTGCGACCTCTTGTGTAATAAAAACAATTCAACAAATTTTTCATCATTATCTATATTTCCTGTTAATTGTTTTATAGGTTCCTGGGGATGTGGTTCTTGATCTCTCCAGCTTGTCCAACCAAACAATTAAGCTTGGTGGTGGTCTATACCAGGCAAGTCTTTGGGTTTTTAAAACTTAATGCAATTATGAGGATGATAAGTGTGCTTTGGTTGTCACTTTTTAAACTCCATAGACACGCACGCACTCACATTGACATAACCTGCAAACATGCTGCATGCTTTATTCCACAAAGAATCTTCCTTGACTAGTAATATGAACATATTTATTATGTCCTTATCTTCTTGTATGCCAATCTCCAAATTCGGCATCCCATAAAACATGAAGAGAGTGGAAATAGTCTATAATTCTTCTCTATTTTCCTAATTTTGTTTGTTTCTAGGTTTAACTATCTCTTACTGGTATCTATTTTCTAGGACTGTGATGCTATTTCTGTAATGAAGGCTGGCAAGCTCAGATTCTCAAAGCCCAACAAATATTGGGTTGAAGGTTCTCAGAAAAGAGTATGTTGTAGTTGTATGTATTGAGTTTAATTTAATGTCTGAACTGAGAAGGCATGTTTTCTGACCTGCATGTGGCTCTATATTGATACGACTCAATTGTGACTTTGTACAACATGCTTTTCTTTATCATTCCAAAGTTATCAACTTGTGCCAAAAATGTCAAGTGTACTTTGCTTTGATATGGAATTTGCTTTAACACTTGAGAAAAAGGCTTATTTGTATCTTGTGAAATAACCATGACCACACTGTGTATCCGAATTTCCACAATAAGCTGTAAATCAGGTTAAAATTTATTCACATATCTGTGCATATAACATGCATGACTGTTTGTTTGTATGTGTGTGTCTATATCAATGGAGGGGTGCTAAACTTTTGCATCCATGGTAGTAATAGCTTGCATCCTGCCAAAAAACTAACTCCTATTCTGAATTTCATTTTGATTATAAACCCTTTCTCTGACATGTAACTGCCATTCGGCTCTTTCTTTTTCTTGAAGGAAAAAAAGTCCTATCTCTTCAATATTCTGATTTATGATTATGCTTTGTTGAACAGTATGTACCTCATGTAGAAGATTCTGTTCTTGGAATTGTTGTAGACATCAGATCAGATGTAAGGAATTTTTCTCCTTTCTTTTTCCTTTTGTAATTATTTTTTGACTCAAATTTGTAGGCATTCATTTTTAACTGCAAATTTTTAAGCATGGAATCTCCAAGATTTGCCAAAGGAAAGTGTTATAGATTGAATGTATCATGATTTACTGACGACTAAACCATCAAGGATACCACCACCGTCAATATATTTCTGATGCTTTATTAAAAGGGGGGAAAATGATGTTAGGATTATTTCCAAATTCCAATGACTAACAGTAGTTATTCTTTTTCTTTTAAGCTGACTTGATTAAAGAAGTCTTGTTATAGACCTAGCAAATCAGATCACTTTAGGAAATAGGAATGTTATATATGTTTCAAATTCTTGTATATAAATGAAATTTGACCTCATTCCACAAAATCTCAACTTCTAAGGTTTATTTATTTATTTTGAATAAAATAATAATCAATTGGTTATTTTGCAGAATTTTCTTGTGGACATAAAAGGACCTGCTATAGCATACTTGCCTGTGCTTGCATTTGAAGGAGGAACAAGAAGAAACATACCTAAATTTGAGGTGTGTAGAGATTGATTGTATGCTATGGCAAATATGCCCAAATTTGGTTGGTCCATTATGTTTCTGCAGCTTTTGTGCTTTCTTTTGCCTTATGCTGACTTCATGCAGGTGGGTACTCTGCTTTATGTGCGAGTTGTGAAAGCTAACCCTGGAATAAATCCTGAACTGTCTTGCACTGATGGTAACTATCCAATTCCTGGCATTCTCATTTCTCGTGCCTTCTGGTTTTTAGTTGTGTTTCTGTTAATTTTCTATCTAATTTATCTTTGGTTAATGCCTTTTGCTGTGATTAGCAAGTGGGAAAGCAGCAGAATATGGTGTGCTGAAGGATGGTTATATGTTTGAATGCACAACCGGTCTATCAAGGACGTAAGTATTTTAATTTTTGTTTGTCTTTAGTGCACGTAGTTAACAGTTACTGACTTCTTCCGTTGTCTACAGGCTGCTCAGCTCGCCCACATGTCCAGTCCTTGATGCTTTAGGGAAGAAGTTGTCATTTGAGATAGCAGTTGGCTTAAATGGTCGTGTCTGGGTATGCACCATCATATTTACATTCACATACTGATACTCTCACTTTATAATGTATCAATTAGGGAATAAAAAAGAACAAGAAAATCAGAGTATTAATTTTAACGGAAATAATCATTTTGATCTATAATCTTGAACATAATTGGATTGTTAAAAACCCAACAAAATCGACAAGGCCAAACTACATATCCAAGAATCCGACCAGTTTTGCTATATATATGTGTGTGCTTGTTGATGAACTCTGCTAATCGCATATTTATGTTCTTTTTATTTGTGTTTAGGTTAACTCAACATCTCCGTCTACTACAATTGTTGTTGCTAATGCAATTATGAACTCGGAGTCATTGAGTGGGGTTCAGCAGAGAATAATGGTTGATAAGCTGCTTCAGAGAATCCAGTGACAGAAGTTTTTGACGAAGTCACTTGGTTGAATGTAATTTTCAATTTTAGGACTTAGGTCCCAGATTATCTGAAGCAAAGTTAGGCCTTCTATCAAAATGATATTAGTATTGATAAATTATTGGAAGCCCTTTTTTATTAAAAAAAATTCAAATGATAGTCCAAGGTGTATACAATTTCTTATTTGAACTCTTTTAACCCTTGTTGGTTAATGTGAAATAACCTTGTTATGTTGTGAATTCGTGAGATCTTCTGGCCGAAAAAAGAAAGAAAGAAAGAAAGAATTGGTGAAGGGTTTTGGTGCATGGATTAAGGAAGCTTTAATCAATACAAAGTACCACCACTATATAATGATTCAAGCGTTCTTAGTTACCCGTTTTATTTCCGGATGTAGTGAATATAAAAAAGGGTATAATAGTGATGAAACAAAATATAAACTCTAAGAATTAAATTAATAAATAGGAGTGATGTTATAAATTATGAATTCATCAAATAATAATAACAGCTACGAAACTAAATACAAAATCTAAAAATATCACATACAAAGGGTATTAAATATTATTAAAAGCAAGTTAAAATTAAAGGTTAAAATTTATAAATAAAGGTTAAGGTGTAAAAATTATCTAATTCTATAAAAAAAGTGCATATTGTAAAAAATAACTTAACACCGTATGTACATAACACTGTTACATATACACAAGCAAAATGTTATACATGTATATGCAATTATATTATTGTGAAGCTTTAATGGATAAGGAAAGGTGATTTAAAGATGTACGAATAAATTGTTATGCTTCATGATAGATAATGAGTAATGCAAAAACTATAATTTTCTTCTCTCAAATATTAATCATACCTGAGTCCAACAGTTAAGTAAACTTTTGGGATTTACTCCAATAGCTTACTTAAGAAAATCTTTGGGGGTTCTCTTACATCATCAAAGAGTTACTAAGGATACATATAAATATATTATAAATAAGGTAAAAGCGAGACTCAACAATTGAAAGGCGAATCATTTGGCATTGGCAGGTAGACATATTTTGGTGTCCTCAATCATCAATGCTATACATGTTTACCCTATGCAAACTGCAATTTTTCCGGCCACAATATGTGAAGAGGTTGAAAGTAGAGCAAAGAGCTTCTTGTGGGGCTCTACAGCGGAAAAGAAGAAAACTCATCTTGTAGCTTGGGACGTAGTCTATAAGGAGAAAAGAAAAGGTGTGCTAGGATTACGTCATATGAAAATACAAAATCAGGCATTATGTTTAAAGGGTGGCTGGGGCCTTATAAAGAAGAAAGATGAGCTTTGGGCTAAGGTGATTAGAAACAAGTATAAATGTGGTGTTGATCTTATGCCTCAGATTAACAAACCAAGACTTGGATCTAGATTTTGGAACAGTATAAAAAACAATTGGAATTTATTGGATAAAGGCATTGAGAAAGTTACACTTGAGGATGGGCGAGATAAAGTAAGATGGAAACTTAAGCCTCATGGGAGCTATTCGGTGAAATTAGCATACAACTTGATCCATAATGATAACCCTCCTCCCTCTTCAATTTGGAATAAGGTATGAAAATTAAAAGTTTCGCAACGATGTAAGACCTATTTATGGGCCATATAGTATAACAGGTTATTAACAAATGCGTTAAGAATACAACATGGAATGGTAGAAGATGCTACTTGTGTAGTATGTGGAGAGGGTATGGAACACTTATTACACGTTTTAAGGGATTTTCCAAGAACTAAAAGTTTTTAGAATAACATAATTCATGGCAAGTACATGGTAAAGTTCTTTAATACAGATTTATGGGAATGGTATGCTTTAAACTTGTCTAAATAGTTGGTTCTGTGGAGGGCACTAAATGGGTGGAATTTTTTGCCCTGTCATGCTAGCTGCTATGGAAATTTAGAAATGAAATTATTATAGTATTTTATTAACCTAAAAATCAATTAAATTTTTAGATTATGAGCTAATATAGTTCGAATCCACTATGAGCTATCTATCATTCTTGTATTTGATTTTCTACTTCTTTTTAAGATCTAATGCTAAACTAGTTAATTATCAATTTAAATGTTCCATTCAATATGAGTTTTATCATGGTCCAGATCTATCTAAAATATGAAAACTAAATATCTAAAACTCACAATCAATTAATTCCTAATTCTACTTTGTTCCAAATCAATCACACTCAAACAAACCAAAGCAACAATCATTCTCCATGCATTCTTGAGCCTAGGTTATCACAGCCATCAAATTTGTCATTGAATTCATAAATCCTACTGAACTAGAAGCATTGAGAAGCCTAGCACCAAGGGTTCAATTAACTAATCAAACCATAATTCATTCATTCATGCACTCAGATGCCTAAACCTAGACAAATCCAGTCACGAATTTCTCATAATTACATGCTATATCCAGTACAATTCACCTTAGCTTCATACATTTCCAGATCAAACTCTCTGAATTACAGAACAAATGGAGAAACTCTAAGGAGGATGAAATAATGAATTAAAACGGTTACACTCTATTACAAAAGCTCAAACCATCCTCAAGAAGCATGGAGAATGCATGCCTAGCCTCTGATCATCATCAGAATTGCAGAAATTTGTGAACAGAAGCTTGCCGGAGAACTCATCGGAGCTAGAAGTGATCTCGCATTTTAGGTGATCTCTAGCTACCAAACCACCTCCAACTTTCCTCTCACTCATGGACAAACTGATCTGGGTGAAGAAATTGATCCATAATGCTTCCAATCAACTGGGAATTGAAGTTTTATAATTCGGGTTACAAAGCAGGTCTTGGGTCGTAGGCAGATCCTTTCACGGGTCAAGAAAACCTACCGAACTTGGGGAAGATGACCGTTCGGTCATCCAATAGTCCTTAGTCAAGCTACTATATGAGATGGATGGCGGAGATGAAGCCAAGTGTCATGGTTTGTTTTAATTATAAGAGTTGAAATCAATGGGCCAGATCAAGTCAATCGTAATACCAACAAACATCTCATATCACACCAGCCATTAGTGAAATGATGCGTTTCAACTTATGGTTGAGATCGATTCTCGTGTAATCTTGATCAACGGCTGCAACGCGTCCCGCCTTTGACTTGGCTCTTGAACTCTTCCATTTCCATTTTAACCCCGCGGATATTATGGTACAGGACCCCGCCTTATCTTTTCTTTGGACATTTAGCTTCCACATTTCATTCTTTTCAACCAGGTCCTTCTTTACTTTCCAGAAAAGCCCTTAGCCTTTTGTTAATCTTTCTAATGTATTCCTTCTTCATTTTTCTCCCATGTTCTCCTGAAATAATTCTCATAAAATGTAATACCATATATTCTAAAATCAAAATACTAGGAGAAAATGACAATTATTCCCTTTTAAACCGTTATTTCATGTTTTCCACATTAATTCCATATAATCCTAATTTATTGAATTAAATGTAATTTAATCATGATAAAGCCAATGAAAGCTCTCTAAAATACATGGAATTAATTGGTAAAAATGTGATTTATCAAAAATATTTTTGAAGGGCTTAATGCAAATCTTAGTTCTTTAAAGATCCGTGTAACCGCCATAACTGATTCTATATGAAGAAACAACAAGTGGTGCCATAATGTGAACTTGCAAGGGAGTCATAAAATGCCTGAGGCTCACTTAGACAATCCCCTCAGGTTATTATAAACTTTGTGTGAAAGGGGCATTCTTAGAACTTCTTTGCTCAGCAATTTGTAGAGGAGGCATATGGGACCCACAAGGTAACTTCAATGGGGATTCTTGATGAGAATTCAGTAAGAGGGATCTTTAAGCGCTGAGCTATGGAGCTGCTTAACTAGTTTAAAGCAAGCTTGGGATATGGGTATAAGGAAGGTGGTTTTACTTACAGATTGTCTTGATGCCTGGAGGCTATGTCGAGAAGGATGTACCAAGATACACATGTAATGAAGCTTTATGTTGGAGATTCGAAGCTTATTGGAGCGTAATTGGCAAGTAGAGATTCGTCACATCCCAAGGAACCTAAACCTGGTTGTAGATAATCTTGCGAACAGAGCACTCAATATGGAGTTAAGATTTTACTTGGTAAATAGGTTTGACGCTGACTTAGTTCACGTGGAACCTGACTAGCAACAACATTTTTGTTTCTGTTTGTTTCTTAGCTTTTATCATGTATCGAGAAAAAAAATTAAAACCCATTCCTTTTCTTTGTTCTCTTAACTCCCATTTCTTTTCTTCCTTATTTGTTATCATGTTGCATTTCTTTAACACTCCACCGTATCATTGTGAAATTTGGTTACTCAAGATAATTTGCTTCTCTTTTCTTTTCTCTTGATGAGTCATAAAATATTAAAAGAAAAATTTGAACAGTCCAAATTTTGATGCTCACTACTCTTAATGCCCACTAAAGTTAGTTCCCTAGGAACAAAAGCTTCACATGATAATATAATACTCGCACGTGTCCTATATATAAGTAATTTTTGTTGTAATTGTGAAAAACGAACAGGCAATTAAGATTAATTAAAATTTATGATTGTGTAAAAAATATTATGTTCTTTCTAACTATACCCCTATTTATAAAGTACCATGAGAGAGAATATATAATAAATTATTACATGAGAAAGAATGTATTTATTAGAGGTAAAAAAGGAAAAATCAATTCAAATTTTCAGCCAAAAGTTGAAAGTTGCTTATAAAAGAGACCAGCTTATAAAAGATACTAGCCTTATGAGAGTGGAAGTTTCTTATAAAAAAGACAGGAGGGAGAATCATAAATTTATACTTGTTATGAATATTAATTATGTGGATTTCCATTGACTCACAAGAAGTTTCTCTTTCAAGCCAACAAAAAGGCTTCATAATCAAGTCAAGCTAAGAAACTTGTTCTCCAAGATTATTGCTACTTGATCTCCAAGTTTTCTTGTACTTGCTCTCCAAGTTTTCTATGCATTGTACACAACAAGTGTATGAGAATCCTCTCCTCTTTTCTCTTTAATATTCTTTCCTCTTGCTCTTGTTCTTACTCTCTTATCCCAGATATATTAATTTTCATAAATTTTATCAGCTTGCAAGCTTTGAAGAAGGTATAATTCTCTCATCGTTTCTTTAACAATTTCATCCACCTTCTTAATATTATGTTTATTAGATCTATCTGGGATAATCTGATCCACTATAGAGTTAAAGAGACTCTTTTACCGATTGTTTTAAACATCGGGTTCCATGGCTATGACTTGAAGTCAGATGAATTAATTTCCTATTATATGGCCAGAAGCCATATCGCGTTTTCCTATTTTGAAAATATATGACCTGAAGTCATATGAATTTAATTTCCCATTATATTGCCAGAAGCCATATTTTCCTATTTTGAAAATATATGACCTAAAGTCATATTGGTTTGATTTCCTTTCAAATGGCTAGAATTCATATTCCTATATTGAAATTATATGACCATAAGTCATTATCACTTTGATTTCTTATGGCCAGAAGCCATATACCTTTTTCTATCTTATCGTGTGGCCAAAAGCCATATTCATTTGATTACATATTATATTACCAGAAGTCATATACTTTTTCATCTTCTATTTTATTAGATGGCTAGAAGC
>JBAGKO010000004.1:6304925-6316068 GCA_037177275.1 Acacia concinna | reverse complement strand
ATCCTGACTTCCATTTAAAATACAATATTTGTATTAACACTATTTTTACTCTGTTCTTTTTTTTTTTGTCCTTTTTCTAGTTTTCTGTCTGCTTCTTGTTGCAATTTGGGAACATATATATGACTATATGAGTCTGCATGTGTCTCTCCTTCATCTGAAGGAAACCGAAAATAAATTTTTTACAATAAGCAGTGCATTATCAATTTTCCATGTCATCAATTAATAATACATATACGAGTCTATGTGTGTGTCTCTTGTTAGTTAATATATTCTACTCTTTTCACTTAAACTAGAACTACATTACTTGTTATATATATTACTTGTTAAATTGTGTTAATTGATATAATTGTAATTTAATTTTGGTTTTAACTTGTGGATTTTATTAGAATTTTTCATTGTTAATGTTGTATTTTGGATTATTAGTATGATATTCTATAATTTAGGCCTGTTTTTGGCTTGTTTAATGTAGGCCTTTTTCGGCCTGTTTGAAGGAGGCCTGTAGGCCTGTTTTGCAGATGAGGCTTGTGACTTGTTTAAAAAGGTTCAACAATCCATGCCTTCTTAACAGGCCTCAGGCCAAGCATAGGCTAGGCTTAGGCGGAACCAAAGTCCAGGCCACAGGCCGAGCTCGGGCTCAGGCCACTCAATCGCAATACAGGCTAGGCCTGTTTGGGGTGAAGTCTGGCCTATTTCCATCCCTATGTTCTAATTGCATCAGCATATCGTTGTCACATAGTAATTTTCATTTCATTTGTTGATTCTTCACTCCATGTCTTTTTTATTTCTTAAAGCTTTAGCTTTAGTGCCTATAATTATTGTTGTTTGCTATCTAATGTTGGTGGTAAGAACAGTTGTTGTTCATCTACCTCCACATAATTGTCACCTTCTTCCCATTATTCTAACCTTTGTCATCATAGCTCTGCTTGGAGGTTCTGCATCAGTTTTAGCTCTGGTCATCATCAATAGCTCAAAGTAGAGTATCTTCTTTAGATGGATCATCCAAGTTATCATAGTCATTACAATTATTTGCTTGAGTTTGTTCTATGTCACTATAATAACTTGCATTTCTTGATTTGAGAGAGATTAATACAAGCTTATTATATAATAGTCTACATTTTATGCTTCTTATCAGTACTTTTGAATATTGTGGAAGTTTTATTCTGCAACATTGTTCACTTTTTCCTTCGGTTTTGGTTACATTATATTGAGTCCCCAAGTTATGTAGTGAGGCATATATGATTGGATATGTACCAGTTTTAAAATATTAAAAAAGAGGGCTTATTTATGGGCTGCTTTTTCCCTTGAATTGATATGGTTTCTTATTTTTCTTTGTCACTGATAGTTTTAGCTCATTACCAAAAAAAAAAAACACACTAATTTTGTTGTGTGATAAGAACACTTGTATTGCAATTCTCAAGTAAATATGGCCCTCCTGAACAATTATAGTTTTTAAGGGCTTCTAAAATTATTGTTATCTACTTCAATGATTTAACTTGCTTTTTCTTTGTTTTCAACACTAGAAATGGAGGCTACCTCCTCAGAACCACCCACAGAAGCTGTGGAATCCTTGTCTCTGTCCAATTCAGGGAATCCGGAATCATCTGGCACTTCAAATTCAAATCCAACTAATCAGTAAATTTCATCAACCACATTTGAATTTCAATTTCGATGCAGTTGTTACGTGTTCTCAATTTTTTAGTGTTCTGCACAGATTGAGTTTGGAACAGAGGTTTCAGATCGTGAGGAGTATTGGAGAAGAGTGCATTCAAGAAGATGAGCTCCTCAATTTGTTGGCAAAGAAGCTTGAGCCTGTTTGCTATGATGGGTTTGAACCCTCTGGCAGGATGCACATTGCTCAGGTACCCAGATTTTTCAATTAGTCTGCAGTTTTCTTTACTTCTATTGACCCATAATCTGAAGTAGTTAGGACTTAGTTAAGTCTATGAGGATATGATCTTGCTTCTGACACTTATGTGCTGTTTGATAAATTGAAGGCGGTTTAACTTACGTTCTATCACTTGTCCAGGGAGTTTTGAAGACTATAAATGTGAACAAGCTGACATCTGCTGGGTGTAGAGTTAAGATATGGATTGCTGATTGGTTTGCAAAGCTAAACAATAAAATGGGGGGAGATTTGAAGAAAATTGAGGTTGTAGGCCGTTATTTGATTGAAATTTGGAAAGCTGTTGGGATGGATCTAGATGGAGGAAAGGTAGAATTTTTATGGTCATCAAAGGAGATTAATGAGAGAGCCGATGAATACTGGCCTCTTGTATTAGATGTAGCTCAAAAGAACAACCTTAAAAGGATAGTCAGGTGAATGTTGGTGCATTCAAATGCTCAAGTGAATGGTGTATTTGGTTCCTGACATCTGATGTTATTCTTTATTTCTATCTTCAAAACTACAGGTGTAGTCAAATCATGGGGCGAAGTGAGCAAGATGAATTAACTGCTGCCCAGATCTTTTACCCATGCATGCAATGTGCTGACATATTTTTTCTCAAGGTGCGTTTTTCAATTTTCTAGTAAACAATTTAAGGTGCTTGTTTCCATTTAAATAGTGTAATGGATGTTGATTTTTAGAAGTGATAATGGCATTTCAAGATCATCATAGTGGGCTCATATCCTTAATTGCCTCATGTACAATTATTCTATTCATTAGTAATTTTTGTTTTTGCATGATTCTTGAATGAGAAAAATGGAAATTTCTAGATATTCAAAGGGTTCCAAATTAGATGCAGGTTATTTGGCATGTTGCTTCTTTTCTGAACTGCATGACACTTTTGCGTTGATATTCTACACAGGTATCTTGCTTTAAATTATAATTTTTCCTACCAATCATTTTAGCAGTAAATAATTCAAAAGCAAAAGAGGGAGAGAAAATGGAAAAATCTGAGTGGAATCGTGGAGCTTCTGGTTGTATAAGGTTGAGCTGCAATGGTTATTTTGGAATCTAATAGGGTGGATTCGCAGGCATATGTGTGCAAATCTAAGTTAAAATGTCAAGTGTAAAAGCTTCCTTAAGTGTAGTAGTGTAGTTTGGTATTGGCATCTTTTGATTTTAGTTCTTCATTTGATTCTTTTTCTTAGTTGTCCTGACTGTGTGAATGGTTTCTTCTTTCAAGTCCAAGTAAATGATGTATTTGTTGTGGCAGTAGCATATACTGGGTGGTTCGTGTCCCTTAATTTTTCCTATCTTGTTTTTCTCTGATTTTACTTTGATGGTTTTGTAAAAACTCGTGGATGTTGGTACATTTCTCCAATTATTCATCTATGATGTTGCTCATGTTTTTTTCCTCTCTTCTGAAGCAACTTTGCCCCCTTTGCTTGAAACACTAATGAACATTCCATTAATTTTTTCTCTTAATGTAGGCTGACATTTGCCAATTGGGAATGGATCAGCGGAAAGTAAATGTACTCGCTAGAGAGTATTGTGATGACATTAAGAGGAAGAACAAGCCTATCATCTTGTCACACCGTACAATCCTTTTTTCTCTTCTGAATCTGTTTTTTATTTTGGTTGGATTATCTCTTGATAATTATTTGTGTTGGTTTGCAGATATGTTACCTGGCTTACAGCAAGGTCAAGAGAAAATGTCAAAAAGTGATCCATTGTCTTCCATATACATGGAAGACGAGGAGGTAAGCTGGTGGAGGGTGTTAAATTTGTCATAGAAAAAGTGAAGATGAATTGTCCCATACTTGCATTTTGTAATAAACTAAATTATTTTAATTGAATTATTCATTTAGCACTCATTTTGACATATCAACTTGTTTGGATAACATCAGGCTGAAGTGAACGTGAAGATAAAGAAGGCTTATTGTCCACCAAAGATTGTGGAAGGAAATCCATGCTTGGAGTACATTAAGTATCTTATCATGCCATGGTTTAATGAGTTCTCCATAGAGCGCAATGCAGAGAATGGTGGAAATAAGTAAGTTTTGGCGCCTTCCATTATTTCTCTTAATATGAACCTTCCATCATGTGAAATACTGCTTTCTTGGACCTCTTTGGTTTGCATTAGTGTGTTTCCTCACTGCCTGGATGTTGGATAATTCGTTTGATTTATTATATGCATTCATGTTCCCTGCCTTCTTAAATATAGGACATTTAAGATCTATGAGGAGCTTATTGCTGACTATGAAAGTGGAGAACTACATCCAGCTGATTTGAAACCAGCTTTATCTAAGTCATTGAATAAAATTCTGGAGGTAATTTAAGTTTGCGCTTATTATATTTTTCCCTCGTTTAAAAAAATGTTCAAATTTTTCAGTGGTTGTATGAGGTTTCTGTTCAAACAGAGTTATTCAAAAAAAATTTGCTACATATTTGCAATCATATTTGATGACGTCCCTAGGCACATATATATAGAGATGGCCCTGTGTGGTCTGCTAACCTTGGACAAATAGTTTGTATTAATTATACGGCCTCAGTTGGTGGCTTTTACTTGTAAAACTTTGGGAAAATGACATTAAGGTCTCAATTGAGGAACATAATATCAGAAAAGTCCTATAGTTTGTTAATAACAAGTGAATGAGCTGCCATCGACAAGTCATGGGACTTTTTAGATATTATTTTCCTTAATTAGGGTCTTATTGTCATTTCCGCAGAAACTTTTGCAAGAAGATACTTTGTATTTAGAGAATGTTTTCAGAAATGGAGATAGCATTAGAACGAGTGAGAGTAGGGGTGTAGTAGGATCTCAGAATTGAAAAGAATTTATACTGAATAATAATCTATTGAGAAGGAAAGAGCAAGACTCGCTATCAAGCTTCTTATTAGGTAAGGAGTATCTCCCGAAATAATACAGTAACTGTCAAATAATTTATCTTCAGGTTAAGGTTCTTAAATACCCTTCAACTTTTTCCAGAGGAGCAAAAATAACCTTTAACAATTTTGGTACCAAAAGTAACCTTCAACTTTTGAAAATGGAGCAAAAATAACCATGGCCGTTAATGTCCCTTAACTCTAATAGTTTTAGGTACAAAAATAGCTATTAACTTGTACCAAAAGTGTAAAAAGTAACCATAATATTTTTTGTGTGCACAAGTAATGAAAGTTGACTTATGGATAATTAATTCACAAGTTTTTACATTGTTTATCCAAGTTGAAGTCAAGAGGATCTTAATTATAAGATGACCATGAGTGATATAGATTATCCTAATCTTACCATGTGTGTATGTGATCTTCCACTACCTTCCAAATAAAAGTCAAATAAAAACTTATTCAAAAAGTTACATTTTTTATTTTAACACTCAAATTTCAAAAGTTAAAATATTTAACATGAACACCATCTTTTAAAATATTGTGATAACAATTGTTAAACTAATTCCACAACTAGCACTAAATACATTCTAAAGTAGGATGTCTGAGAGGAAAACTAGTAGGTGATGGAAGATCGCATATGCATATGACAGGATTGGAATAATCCACGTTACTTCTAGTTATCTCATAATTAAAATCATCTTGGACTCTAACTTGCATAAGCAATATGACAACTTGAGAATTAATGTTTCAGAAGTCAACTTTTAGTTAGTTGTGCATGTAAAAAAAAATTTATAGAAATTTTTTGCAATTTTGGTATAAATTAATGGTTATTTTTACACCCTAAAATATTAGAGTTAATGGTGTTAACGACCACAGTTATTTTTCTCCATTTTTAAAAGTTGAAGGTTATTTTTGCTCCTTTGGGAAAAGTTGAAGGTTGTTTAAGAACTTTATCCCTTTATCTTCCTAAGCCTACAAATATAATCTTATTTAAAATGAAAAAATAGACATTTAAAAATAATTAAATAAAAGCTGAAAATCAACTACATCCTAACTGACAACAGAATGGTACAGACTTATTGCTATATTCTCTCAGCTATAAACCCACGGGCAAGAACGTCAATCTGCACTCAGCTTCATAATTAAATTAGCCATTGCTCTCCTGTTTTTGTTAAGTCTGGAGTGGCCTTGGGTGCTTATCATAGTAGTTTCAGCATCAGCACATAACTTAGGATGTTAAAGTAGAAATCCTATTTGGTCTGTATACATGGGACGAGTAATCTGTGTTGACTTTGATTTTGACTTAGACAAGCGTCTTTGGGCTCTAAATAGTTTAGCAAAAAGAAATTTCACGTCCTGTTTGAGTGTGTGAAAAACTGGATGCTTTTACTTTTTTATTCCTTTTAGTATTTGGTACTAGCTAAATCCTTCTGTTTATGTGTGCAGCCTGTCAGGGAACACTTCAAAAAGGACAGCAATGCTAAGGATCTGCTAAAACGGGTCAAGGTGAGTGATAATGGAACCACTCAAATATGGTTTGCCAGTGTGTATTCTTGCGTTTATCAATTTGGAGAATATAGCTTCTGCACATGACATGTAGCCTGTACACCTTTCTGGACTGTCCAGGCTAATATCTATTTGGCTAGAAATCTATGTTGCTCAAATATTGGTAATAGATAAAATTTTAGCATATGGGTGCTATGGAGAAAGAGGATTTATAACCTGGTGTCAAGTGTAATACAAAGATGCTCACGGTAAGTTTTCAATGAAAGTATAAACAAGTTAAAATCATAATTTTCTGTTTAAACTAAATGTCAATCTTCATCTTCATTCGTGCCTTAAAGATTCTTTATAAAACTCTTCAATTATTTTGGAGTATGCCAAACAAAGAAGTCAATGATATAAATGTTAGAATATGCACATGTATTGTTAAGTACAATATGCTTATACAAATGTTGTCCTGGACTACTGGTACATCTATTTTCCTTTTTATATTGGTGTGACATGGCTAGAAAGTTTTGAAATTGGTTAAATAATGTTTTAGATGCTGCCTAGCTATTTGACTTGTTTGATATTTTCCCTCTGCTTGGGGCCTTGTTCATCACCTTTCAACTTTGTGCAGCGTTATTAACAAAATTGTTCTTTGGTATGCAGGCTTACAGAATCACCAAATGATTACCATAAGATGATTTGGAGTTCCAACTTTATCACAATTATTTACTTATAGCCATGAAATCATGCATCACCATGTTAATTGTATAAATCACAAAGGCATCTTTTTAGACAATGATGATAAATTGTTGGTGAGACAAATTTTGAAGGAATATGATGGTACATCATTTTCAGGATTTCTTGAGCCCTCCTGGCATATTGGGTTTTGTTTGAAGATACATGTTTCATTCTTTTATTTGTTTGGGGTCACATTTATTTATTTTTTTTCCTAACAGCTATTAATAATGCATCCAAGACTGGCTCGCTGTTGTTGAATTTTTTCCTAGAGCTATTTATAACGCATCCGAGCTGGCTCTCTGTTCTTGAATTTTTTTGAAGTTAGATTTTCTGAACGCATTTGCATGGAGTACTTGTTTTCATGCTTTCCCTGAAGGAGCCATAATGCTCTGAACAAGCATGACGTTATGTATATACTATGAGCTCTGTACTAGTGCCATAAAATCAATAATGTGATGAATTATGCTACTCCCTCTAATCTTAAATATAAAACCCCTAGTTGACTGTTTTTTGGGATGTTAAAGAAGCTAAATAGGCTAGTAAATCATATGATATGTTGTGTGTTGTTAAATTATGTACTTCCTTTATTCTAATTATAAGAACTAATTAACCTTTTTTTGGAGAATTTTAAGAAAGTCGATTATATTATTTTAAGAAATTAAAATTTATTATTTTTCTTTAAATTATGTTGTTGGACTTGTAAATTAATATATCATATAATAAAATATAAAAATATGATATGATTAAGTAATATAATTATTTCTTTTAAGATTCTCTAAAAAATATTTTTGAGTTTTATAATTAAGATCAGAGGGAGTATCAATTTATAAGTTAGATTAGTTAATTTAGAGAAAAAAGATAAATATAATTATTTTAAAGTAATTTTATTAGTTTTTTAATCTTTCAGAAGAAAGTCATCTGAGTCTTACAATTGCATTTGCATCCATCTTCATAGTTCTCTATGGTCAATGTGTTTGGTAGTGAGGTTATTAGAGTTGTGTGGCTCCTCATGGAAATGAATGGTGTATTTTCAAGGACTGTCCCCGTGACAGGTATTTTCGTTGGAGTAATGAAACTTAGATAATTAAGTGTCAATAGATGTTTGTCTTAAAATAATTTGGCCCATATCTTGTAAAGGGGTACATTTATGTCCCCTTGTGTTTGCGAGTCTCTTTGTAATGGTGGTAGCTGAGCGGCCGTGGATGGCCTTTGCTCCATGTCATGGGATAAAACTTATTATTATTGGTCTAAGACTCGTATTATGGGATAAAACTTGTAATTATTTTATTGAACTTCTTTTTCTCGTATTGAGCTAACTAGAATGCAAGAGCTGAGAAAGTTTTGAAAATTGGGAAATCTAATTTGAACTCAACACCTACATGTTTATGAAAACAGATGACGATGTCGTCCTCAAATTAACTTAGGATGGTCAAATTTTTGCTGTATGTTTTTTCCCCTTTGTACTTGTTTTCTCTTTTTCTTTCTGCTGTTGGGACTTCACAGAGCTTATTCTGGCTTGTTAGCTGTTTAAGCCTTTTTAATATGTATCGTTTTATTCCGCTTTCATTAACACTGCCTCTTGCTTTAAAAATAAAAAAGAACATAATTGACTTTTTGAGTTCCAGTCCAATATTTAGGTAAGCATCTCTCTTTTGAATAATATTAGGAAAATTGTATTTGGTCAAAAGGAATAGAATTTACAATTAAACAATCTCATAAAATTATGTAATTACAATAAAGTCATAGTTGATAACTCCATTTATTTTTATGGGTTGTTATTAATAACTTTATGAGCTTTATTGATAACTCTACGTAACTTTATAGTAATTATGCGATTTGGCGGGACCGTTTAATAAAAAATTCCTTTCCTTACAACCAAATTACAATTTCCCCAATAATATTTGTTTTCCACTCACCACTCGAATTTTTTGGTCTACATCTCTCCATTTAAGTCACAGACTCACATGGCCTTGAACTTGTGATACTGCTGCCGGACAGAATGGTTACAAGAATAACATAATAAGTCCCCGTTTGGTTGAAAGAAGAAGAGGGATGAAATGGAAAAGAGAGGAATGAAAAATATTTGACCACTTATGTTTGATTTGTACAGTAGAAAATGGGTTGATAGAACAATTTTAGTTTGGTTGGAATAGAATGAGATAAAAAAAATGAGTCAAAAGATCATTTTATCCTTGTACTAATAATATTTAAATGTCATATGACTCTAACCCTATGTTTGGATAAAGAGAAAGTTAGGAGGGAAAGAAAATTAGAGAAAAAACTTCCAAAAATAGTAAGTTTTTTTATTATTTATGAAAGTTTTTAAATCTAATATTCATTTTTTCCTTCTTTCTCCCCCATCCAAATGCACCATAAAACTCTACTGCTGTGTCAAATGGATACTTTCACATATTTTCCATCTTACCAGGTAAAATCGGTGGGCCCCAGCGGCTGCTGGATAGAAAATCTTATTTTCCATTTTCATCTCCTAATTTGCAGTGATCCAAACGGTCCCTAAAGTAGCAGAAGGCTAATCATTAGCTTTAAGGGTTTGTTTGGTAGGAGAATAGAGGGAACATTTATTTTAAAATGAGAGAAATACAGTTAAAAGTTTTTAGTTAATTTTTATTACTCTCTTGTCTCACATATCCTCCTTATTAAAATTCTTTAATCTCACTTTTTCATTTAACCCATAAATTTTTTCCCTACCCTTCCCTTCAAACTTCTTGTCTCTAACAGAGCAAAAGTAAAATCAAAGGATTTATTTGACAGCTTGTTATGGGAACAATTTTTATATTTTTAAAAACAAAAAAATTGTTTGGCGACTTTTTTACTCAATTATTGTAAAACATAAAAAAAACTAGGAATTGTTTTTAAAAACTAAAAACTGAGATCAATTTTAACCTGTTTTTTGTTCTTATTTTTCTCTTTTCCTATTTTGAAAAATCGCAACTCATCCTAACATTTTTCTTCTTCACCCTTGCTCGACAATCGACAGCCATGGGAGAGTCTCACCCTCTTGCTCGCGATCCCCTCACCTCCGGTCTCTGTGTTCAGTGCTCACCCCTCTCCTTTGCTCTGTTCTTCGGCGTTCTCCGCTCATTGGTTGTCGTCTCCCATCTCTCCTTCCTCCCTCCTCACTCCTCAGCCCTCAATTGATGAGTGCTCGGTGCTCCGCCTTCATTCTTTCATTGTTAATTAATTTAGTGGTTTTTTTTTTTAGCTAAAAGTTCTTAGTTAATTTCTGTGAAAGTGGTTTGAATCATTCTAAATAGGGAAGGGTTGGATGGATTTTGCTATTTTTGATGCGAAACTCGTTTAGGTTCTTACTATTATTATTTTGCTTATAGTCTTTATTTCTTGATCCTTTTGTTCCTCAATGTTTTGTACTGCTTGAATGGTTCATGGAGCTGTTCAGGAATAATGTGTATGTTTTGGTAGCATTTACTGGTAGTTCTCTGTTTTCCTTGTTTTTATTCATAATTATCAGGCTTTTAAAAATGATTCAAGCGTATATAAGTGAGATATAAAGTTACTTTTAAAAATTATACCAGAAAAAAGAAAAATTAATTTTAACAAAATTTAAGAATAAAATTTTAAAATATATAATTATTTTTCAACAAATATGGGCATTTTAACCCTTAAAAATTGTTTGTAGTGTTATGTGCTCCTTAAAAAAAAAATTTAGGTATTTTGCTCCTTTACCCTTGTAAAAATCATGGATTGTGGATGTCCACAAACTCTCAACTCTTGGCATTTCATATGCTTCACTCCATAACCTCACTATTAAATAGCTTTTAGGTGTGTTTATTCTCATAACTCAAATGTTACCTATTGCACACACTTATGAGAATTTATTTTGTTATTTATTCTATATAACTCTATGTTGATGTTGGAGGCCTTTAAATAGAGGCTTTGTAATATACATTATAAACATCTAAAAAGGATCATTGATCACTCTTTCTCTCCAATTCTCTATTCTTCTCTTATTTCAATCTCTTGCATTCTTCTTATTTTTATAACACGTTATCAATACGAGTTTGCTCTGAAGACCTACGATTTGGTTTTTTATTTCTTCTACTATCTAATTTTCTTATTCTCATACTATATTATATGTCATTATTCTCTACATTTTTTTATCTTTCT
>JBAGKO010000004.1:6274782-6289276 GCA_037177275.1 Acacia concinna | reverse complement strand
AGCAGAATCATAACCAGAAACCATGTAATGCAATGCAAGTCATGCTATATGCAATACTCGTACTTTACCTCCAGTGCTTCTCTCTCGACACAACTATGTATTGGGAGCCCGCACGTAACTCAACCCCAACTCAAATAGCCAAAGCATAAATAGGGAGTCATACCTCTCATGCATACAAGCTAACACAACCAGAACACAACATACAACAAATAGTGGACAACCAAAGCAATACAGGTTAAGGATAGAGATTCTTACTACCGTATTCTCCTTGCACGATGTAAGGGCTTTGTTTCGTTGTTTTCAGTGCTGTTGGATTACTGGCATGCCTCTCTATAACACCTATCCATACCACAATATAGGCCATTACTATCTACCTCTAACAATATACTACTGCCCTTCCCCTCTTATACCCTTTAGGGTCCTAGTTTCCTATTACCCGGACTGTATCCTTCCCCCACTAGTACCCCTCGGTAGAATACCCTATACACTCCACTGAGCCTGGGTCCCACCTGCTAGCCCATCCCCACTACCCAGACTGGGACAGTTGGATAGCATCTCCCCTTATATGTGCATGACAAACTGGCCCTGTCAGTTGGGCAGTATCTCCCCTTTAGAATCATTACCTTAGTCTGAGACAGTCAGACAGCACTTCCCCCTAAGAAATGCTACTTTGGTCCAGGGCAGTCGGACAACATTTACCCCAAGGAAATGCCACTTTGGTCCAGGACAGTCAGACATCACCTCCCCCTAGGAAATGCTATCCTGGTTCTAAAAAATTGGGCAACACTTCCCCTTAGAAAGGCTCGTTTTGGCAAGAATAATTGGATAGAACCTTCCCTTAGGTTCGTGATCTAGGCCATTTCAATTGGACATAACCTCCCCTTAAAATAACTCTAAAACCACTGAAAATAAAGGAATTTAAAAGAGGGAGAAGATTGAACCTTACTTATGCTGAAGACAGAGCCGAGACCGCTCTAACTGCTCTTGGATTGCTCGCTTTTTGAGAAGGCAGTGAGTGTGTATCAAGAGAGAGGAATGGCATGAACGAAGAAGAGGAGATGGGGGTATTTATAGTTTTTTTAGAGGGGTCAAAATACAAATATTTATTGGGTCTTTGGATGTAATTTTTTAAAACTTTTTGTGTGGTCCAATCTAACCTTGACACATGTCCTCTTCTAGATTCCCTTTTCTTGCCCATCAAGCTCACTTGGGCGGCAACCTTATGTGGGTCCCATATGGGCCCCACTGATTTTTCTTATAGTTTCCATAATTACCACTTTTTGCCTAAATTTCAAAAAATTCTAGAAATTTCTGTAATTGTCCAAAAATTTCCAAATTTACCAGAAATTCTCTAAAATTCCCAAATAGCTACTATAAAAATTTCATAATTTTTGGACATGTAGAACTCTCAAAAATAATTTTTCTTCAAAAAGTCCATTTTACCGTCGATGTCCCACATTCAGCAATTTTTGCTAAAATATCTAGACTTTTTCCTGACTTCCGACCAACTTCAAAAATTCTCTAATGTACTAATTTTTCTTAATTCAATCTAGAACATTGAGGTCCCTAAATATCTTATAATATCATATTTTGGCAAAAAAGCCAATCCAGCTAAAATTATGGAAATATTCAAAATTTTACTAAGCATTCCTTGGATCTCCAAAAATCATTTTGACTGTTTTTCCATGTTTTGGGCACCATGTACTATTTACCAGGATTTTTTGAAAATTTTTGGGGCTTTTGGACCTAGCCGCATTTCCTCCTGAAGTTTTGCAGAATTTACCCTCTTTACACGTAGGTCCTTCCACGAGTTTCATTTCAATTATTGTGAGATCTCTCAGTCATCTATAGACTAAGACTCTTTCTCATCCAAAATATCTCATCTAGACCTCAAAATATGTTAGGGTGCGACACCCAGTCTACCCAAAATTTTTGAGATGTTACAACCAACCACCACCACCGACTTTCTCAGCTACCATTGGTTTTGTCCCATTTTATAATGATGTTTATTTTTCATTTGTCAATGAGAATAAGAGATATAATTAATAAACTATTCAACATAAAAAAAATAACATTTTGTTATTTGGATATTAGGTGTGAAACTGGGAAATTGATTTAGTTTAAAATTGAGATATATAGTTACATTATGAAGCATATTCTTGGAGAAAGGTTTTGTATTCAATAGGACAAAAGATGGCAGAGCTGTGGCCTTTACTTTATTATTTGTAACACTTGGAAATATATCCCTAAAAGGATATTCCAAAGAATATTACAGGGAGCATCTTATATGCTGTACACTTGTACAAGCTGGACCACTAAAGATATTAACAATCCTAATACATAATTATGAAAGCTATTATATTCTCTAACACATGTCCAAAACAATAATAAATCCTACGAAAATACTGCCCAAGAGGAATAATGATTTTTGGGAAAACATTGTGATGGGTGTGAAAGCATCTTCCATACTCCCAAATCGTCAAAAACGAAATCATAAATTTATAAGCTATTTAATACTACCAACTTGCCATTTTAAATCATGAAGCGTGCTTTCTATGTTCTGTCGGAGACAACCCCGTATTGAGAAGGAAGTATCCCAGAAATCTTCTTCACTCATAAGGTTCGATCGATCCAGGTATGATCACCTTCTTCCTTCGTCCCTCATAATTGAGATGTCTGTGTTTGACCTATTCATCACAAACTTATCAGAAAAAGCCATGTTCCTGATGAGTTCAATGATGGTGGTCTGTTTCTAAAGATCTATAAAAATTTAATTTTCTGTGAGATAGTGAATCTTAATCATATATTATAAATTTTCATTCTATATACTAGGCAGATCAACTTCAATTCATATGGGGATGCTCAATATTTTTTGGGCAGAGAATTAAAGCACCTTAATTCCATTGATTCGGTCATCATGAGGAATATAATTATAAGGATTCTATAAGGACCCGATTAATTATTCGGTAAATTATAAGGATTGCCAGATTAATTTTCTGTTATATGTACCTGTGTGATTTTCAATTGTTGTTGTTAGAGGATCAATTTTCTTCGTTTATTTCATTTAATTTATTTCCTGTTTATGAGTCTGAACAATTGTAAATTAGTTATCCAGTTGTTCTGGCGTTGACAATGGTTCTTGGTTACTCATTTCCTCAACTATTTCTTTGGAAAATTAGGAATATATTCCAAATACTGGACTTCTCTATAGATAAATCACATGAATTTGCTAAAATACAACAAAATCCCCAGTTTCTTTAGTGTTATTTTTTCATGTGAAAATACCAAATTGCCGCTTGACTAATCTAATTGGGGGTTGACTCGTTAATCAAAATGGTTGATTTGCAAAATTAGAAAGTGGACTTATAAATCCATATGTGAAATTTGAAAAATTAGTTCAACAACTATGTGGTTCACTTGTAAATTTAGGTTTGAGTCGTAAAATCCATGTGATATTTGAACAAGTAATTTAATCATTTGTGCCTGTAAGAAATGCACACGAGTAATCAATGTAATTTAGCAATTTTGTGAGACTTGTATGTAAACGAGTCTTATTTGAGACATATTCATAATTTACCTATGTTCCACTTATCGAACAAGCCTTATATGTCTACGCTACCCTGGGAATAAACATATAATATTTGAACAGCTATATGTTTATAATATTACTACTATTATATATGGAGTCTTGAGTGGATAGATTAACGTCCAAATTTATTAAAAATAACTAACATGCTGGATTTTTTGTTTATTGTCCAGCGATGGCTGCTTTGGCTACTTCTTCCCAAGTTAGTCGGGAAAAATATGATGTTTTCATCAGTTTTAGAGGTTTAGATATTAGATATGGACTTCTTAGCCATTTGATAAAGCAGTTACGGCAAGAGGGGATAGATGTGTATGTGGATGAGAGGCTAGACAGGGGAGAGGAAATATCACTTGCGCTTCTGGAAGCAATAGAAAGATCAATAATTGCATTGGTGATATTCTCAAAAGACTATGCTTCTTCACGGTGGTGCTTAGAAGAGCTAGTGAAAATCATGGAATGCAAGCGACTCAATAATCAGATAGTAATTCTAGTTTTCTATAAAGTAGACCCATCACATGTCAGGAATCAACAAGAAGGATCTTACAAAAATGCATTTGCTCAGCATGAGCAAAATTTCAAAGATGGCTCGAAGAAGTTACAATTTTGGAGATCTGTCTTGGAAGAATCTGCAAACTTATCTGGTTATCATTCCATAAATTTTCCGTAAGTTTTTTCTCTTTCTGTTTATTCAATATATCTCGTCATATATTTATCAATTATGTGTCCCCCCTAAAAATTTAGTAATAATGGTATCTATGTATGCATTATTTTTAATAATTGTGTATTTTTAAAAAATAATAATAATTGCTTCATTTTAATACCATGGCAGCAATGAATCTGATCTTATTGATGCAATAATTAAAGATGTATCACAAAGGTTGGAAGATAAAGACACAATTGAGCCAAAGCACTTGATTGGATTTGGGGAAAATTTGGCTACCACTGAATCATTTATGAAAGTGGACTCACAAGAAGTTCAAGTTATTGGAATTTGGGGTAAGGGAGGTATAGGTAAAACAACTTTAGCTCGTGCCATATTTGACAAATTTTCCAGCCGATTTGATAGTTCTTACTTTGTATCAAATGTGAGAGAGGAATCAAAAAATATTGGATTGCCTTGTTTGGTTGAAAAAATTCTCTCTGTGCTACTAAATGACGAAAACCTCAAAAATAAAGGAAGATGCAAAACTCAAAAGAGGCTACGTCGAGCAAGAGTTCTTCTAGTACTTGATGATGTAGATACCTCCAACCAAATACAGTATATTGTTGAAGAAAATCTTGCATTAGGACAAAATAGCAAAGTCATCATAACAAGCAGAGACAAGCATGTTCTTGTTAGTGGAGGAGTTCAAGTAATACATGAGGTGAAAGAATTAAACATAAAAGATTCACTTCAACTTTTTTGTTGCCATGCTTTTAAGCAAGGCTACCCTAAAGCGGGATATGAAAAGTTATCGGCACAGGCAATTGAATATTCAAGAGGACTTCCTCTAGCATTAAAAGTTTTGGGTTCTTATTTAAACTCTAGAGATGCAAAGTCATGGGAGAGTGCCCTTGAGAAATTGAGAAAGTATCCCAATGTTGAAATTCAATCTGTATTGAGGGTGAGTTATGATGGACTTGATATATCAGAAAGGAGACTATTTTTAGACATTGCATTCTTCTTCAAGGGAGAAAAAAAAGAAAATATTACAAGGGTGCTAGATGCTTGTGATAACTTCTATGTGGATTGTGGAATAGACAGGCTTCTAGATAAAGCTCTCATAGCTATTTCAAGAGAAAATAGAGTAGAAATTCATGATTTGTTGCAAGAAATGGCTGAAGAAATTGTTCGTGAGGAATCAAGAGAGCATCCTGAAAAGCGAAGTCGATTAAACGATGCAAAGGAAATTCAAGATGTAATGGAAAATAACAAGGTACAAGAGAAGGATGTGTATTGACTTCCTTTTTCATTCATTATGTTTTTTTATGGATTAGTTTTCATTCATCATATTTTGAAGAAATTATAAAATTCCATTGTTAATATTTTTTGAACTATGTTATGTCAGGCAACTGATGCAATTGAAGGCATTATATTGAATGTTAAAAAAGAGCTATACTTGAGTGCTGACACGTTCCAAAAAATGAGAAAATTAAGATTTCTCAGGATTGAACCTTCTTACGTAATCAAGGGATCTCAGTTAGTCCATCATACAGTGTATCTTCCTGATGGTATGGGTTCTCTTTCTAACGAACTAAGGTACTTAAGCTGGAAAGGTTATCCTTTGAACTCTTTGCCACAAGGTTTTAGTCCAATAAAACTTGTTGAAATCCACATGCTTTACAGCGAAGTTTCAAAACTATGGGATGGTGTGCAGATATTTATATATTTAAGCATGTTTCATTCTTTAGTTTAATTCATACATGAAGGCTTCTTTCAGTAAATTTACTCTTTTAATTGTCATAGGATCTTATGAATTTGAAGATAGTAAAGCTAAGGTATTGCAGAAAGTTAAAGGAGTTGCCCGATTTCTCCAAGGCACAAAATCTTGAAATAGTGGACCTCACAGGGTGTGATAATTTGAGGAGTATTCATTCATCAATCTTATCTCTCCCTAAACTCGTTTCTTTGAATCTAAGTGAGTGCCCAAAGCTAAAGAATCTTCACGGGGAGAACCATTTGAAATCTCTCAAGCATCTCACGCTGACTCACTGCACTAGTCTCAAGGAATTGTTGTTGTCATCAGAAGAAATGAGAAGCTTAAATTTAGTTGAAACTGGCATCAAAACATTGAACTTACCCGTTGGACGGTTCAATAAACTTGAAAAGTTATATCTTGGTGCGCCTCTGAAGAGATTTCAAATAAATGAGCTGAGTTGCTTGACATCTCTTAAAATATTCTCTCTTTTTGAGTTTACAGAAGGAATTGATGAATCAAAATTGCTCCTTTTATTGGATGCCTGGCGTTCTTTAGAAGAATTGCATTTAGTATATTGTGAGGTTTATGAGATCCCTGATAATATCGGTGCACTGTCACTGTTGAAGAGACTAACATTACGAGGATGCAGCTTGAAGAGCTTGCCGAACAGTATCAAGCATCTTTCAGAGCTGAAACAAATCGATTTGGGTGAATGCGAGCGGCTTAGGTCAATACCTGAACTCCCACCTTCTGTCACTCAATTTTATGTGAACGAATGCACTTCATTAGACACCATTGGTTTCAAAGTAATGCGAGCAATATATAACAACTATTCTAGTGAGGTTAAAGTTTGTTACCCAGGAAGTACAATTCCAAAGGGCTTCAAATATTCTCAGACGGGGAAGAATTCCATTACTGTTGAGCTTGCACCATCTTCTTCAGACCATTTGTTGGGTTTTGCTTGCTGCTGTATTCTTTCTTCATCGGACTTCAGCCATGGCATGCCATTAATTTTTAGAAAATTCCACTTTGAAGATGAAGTGACCAATTACAAGGATGACACGCAATTCCCTTGCCTCTTTGATCTGAGTTCAGATCATGTTTTTATTTGGTATGATCCAATGGAACGTATATTAAACGAAACCCAAAGAAGACGATTTGATGAGGGGACCACTCATCAGAAGTTTGCTTATAAATTCTTCTTGGGAGGTCGCTTGAAGAAATATGATCAGTTGATAAAAGGGTCAGGAATTTGGCCAATATATGAATCAGAATTACAAGAGACTGTTCAACAAACAGAATTAAAGCTGGAGAATGGTATTGTTACAAACAATTCCAGTGGCCCAAGTGAGAACCCGAATGCTGAAGTGGCACAACAACACCGAGCATTTATCTTCGATTTGAAATTATGGCTTCTATTGCTGCTTGTTTTCTTTAGTGAATTATTTAATTTAATTATTATTAAGCTTATTTACAAACAATTCCAGTGGCCCAAGTGAGAACCCAAATGCTGAAGTGGCACAACAAAACCCAGCATTTATCTTCGATTTGAAATTTTTGGCTTCCATTTTGTTGGATTATTTAAATTAATTATTATTTTATTATTAGGTTGGATTTTATTTTTTAATATTTATTATATTTTAGGAATATGTATGGATATTATATCTTAAGATTATCTGCATGTTTGGAATTGCGATATGGGGAGATAATCGGACGTTTTCAGGCTTAATCGTATGTTTTGTATTGAAAAACGTTTTTGAGGTGTTTGGGAAAAAAATAAGATTATTGGACTTATTTACTTTAAGATCTTATATCTATAAGCAAAAAATCTTTGCTTATTTGGACTTATTTGAAAATTTTGACATTTTTTATTTTTAATTTTAATTTTTAAGTTATAATTTACTCTTTCCGGTTTTAATTATAAGATCCAGTTGACTTTTGTGGAGAATCCTAAAAAAGCTAATTATATCATTTTAAATCATTAAAATTGATCATAATATATTTACATGTAATAAGACTCTCTCTAATTCTAATTATAAGACCCACTTGATTTTTTTTAGAAAAATTAAGGAAGCAAAAAAAGTCAACTAAGTGTTATAATTAAAACTGGAAGTAGTATAAATGTCACAATATATTTACATGTAATAAAACTCCTTCAAGTCCTACTTATAAGACCCGGTTGATTTTTTTTTTGAGAGATTAAGGAAGTGAAAAAAGTCAACTTTTGCAATTTTATTAATTTAATTTTATTTCATTAAAAACTTTACTTTTGTTAAAATTAGTTTTTCTTTTTTCTAGTATAATTTTTAAGTTTTGCAATATATATAATATTCACTAATATTTATGTACCTTTTAGTCATTTACTACAATAAGTTACTTTTTAACATATCAACCAAACACATTTTACTTTTAAATAAATCACTTATAAGTCATTTATTCTACCTTCAATCCAAATATATATATCTGACTTATCTATAAGTCCAATTACAAATAAATCCGTTATCCCACCGTTATTCTAAATACACCATATATATATATATATATTACTTATGTGTGTGTATGTGTAAATTTCATTCTTTTGGGAGCTGACGAAGGCTTCTTATGTAAATAATGTAAACTATATGCCATTGTGTGTATAGTATTTCAAGAGACGAGTTTATTTTGAGAAGTTATGCCCTTATGAATTAAAATATTTATTTTAATAATATATGGAATTTATGAATCTAATGGATTTTAATTGAAGAGGCCATGTATAGTATTTCAAGAGACACCATTTTAAGACATCAATATGGTTAAAAATAAAATTAGGTTAGATAATATATACATGTCGCAGAATTAAATTAGGTAGGTATGGGTGGTGTTGGAAAATGACGGATTAAACAAAATTGAAATTAACGATAATATTGTGGTGTGTAGTGCTCACCATTGCCATGACTTGTATTGCCATCTTGAAAATGATGTGCCAGACTCTGCCTGAGCCTCACCGGCATTAACGTTGACGGCGAGTTGTTCATCTCCAACACCAAAACAAACACGAACGCCACCGCGAGGCTCCCGGCGATGGAGATGCTGGCCATTCTTGGATTCTTCTTCTTCGTCATCCTCCTAAGAAACTTAAGAAAAATATAATATTCCGATATGATGCTTATTCAATTACCATATCAATTTCGATTAAACAGAAGTAGATGATGTAAAATTTATGAGGTAATATATACCTGATGATCAGATATGGGAACGGAATAAGTTGAATGATGAATTGAATCAATGAATCTCTTCTGATCTAAAGGATTTCTGAAAACTTCAGTTTTCTGATATCATTTCCGGGTTGAAACTTGAAATATGAGAGAGAGAGAGAGAGAGAGATATGATTGAGGTTGAAGCCAAGGGAAGAAGAGTCGTTATTTTGTTTGTGCCAATGGACTTCGTCAATGAAAGCGATTCTGTTCATATACCATCATTACCAATATTACTAACAATTAGTTATAAATGAAGAAAATAGAAAAAGTATCAATCCCCTAATCCTTGTAGTTTTTAAATAAATTTCATAAAATTATGGTGTCCAATTTTATTTCCAAAGTTTTCGTATGGGAGCTATGAGTATATAGAAGTTTTTTGAATCAATGTTTTCAAACGATGTGTTACAAATGAGTAATATTATATTGCCCTTCAATCAAATAAATAAATACATTATATTGCCCTTTTCTATTAAAAATGTTAACATGCAAGAATTTTTTTTTTTGGCCCATCAAGATAATTTGTTGATAGTACGTGTTAATTATTAATTTTGCTAATAAGATTGACATAGTTGTTTTTGCGTGACACAACATTGAGTTGGTATTTTATTATAACTTTCATAAAAATTAAGAAAGTGATATATATTTTTATTGCATTTTCAAAAATATATTCAATTTAATATTATTTTTCAAATTTTTTACATTTTACTTTTAATAGAGCTTGTTGGTCTGAAAGGGCTCTAGTAGGAATGCTATGAATGATTATCTACAAATAGATTTATTCAATTGGCCATACAATTGGATGGAAAACCATAACGATTCTTGAAATTTCATATCATATTTATCTTTTCAAATATTAAAGTCTTTATAGTTTGCCGCGGAAAACAAATTTACCATACAAGTTTTACATCGTGACACAGGTTATTCTCAAATGGCACAATCAAGCGCAACAACTTTTACTTCTCATGCACATTAGATGGAATGTCCTCCAACTTATGCTCATACCTACTATTGGAAAGAGTCAAAGAATGCCGGCTTTTTTTAATAAAATATGATGAATAGTAAATTTTATTACGGAAATGTAATAAAAAATTATTTAGTATGATGCAACACTTGAAATCGTTCTTATTATTAGGAACGATTTAAACAAATCGTTTTTAGTAAGAACAATTTATGTTCTAGAATGTAAGGGGGAGTGGGATCCGAGTGAAGTTGTTCAAACCATGAATGACTTGTATTTGACAATGTATCAGGCCAAGTACTTCTACATTGTAGAAGTCATTCAAAGGTTGAATGAGTTCTGCAATTGCAAAAGTCCCCCCAATGTAGTTTGGACATTTTAGATCTCACTTGGTTAAAATGTGGTCTAAAAACCCTAACTTTTTAGGTCTCACTTAGCTTATATCATGTCTAAAATATGGCTTTTAGGCCTTATATTTCATACATTCGGTTTAAATTTATTGTATCTAAAAATTTCTCACTTTAAATGTAGTTTGGACTTTTTAGACCTCACTTGGCTTATATCATGTCTAAAATATGATTTTTTTAGATTTTATATTTCTTATATTCGGTCTAAATTTTTTGTGTCTAAAAATTTCTCACCCTCAATGTTGTTTGGATTTTTTAGACCTCACTTGACTTATCTCATATCTAAAATATGACTTTTTAAACCTTATATTTTTTACATTCGGTCTAAATTTTTTTTGTGTTTTTTTAAATATATACCATATTTCTTTATCTAACCCACCATCCAAGCCAATAAGTAAAAAGAATTCGTTTCGGGTGTGGAGGGGATGAAGAAGAAGGATGAAATTTTAGGGATTTAGATGAAAAGTTTGAAATATATATATATTTTCTAATTATTTTAATACAAAAAAATACATTTTAGACGTAATTTATAGATAACTGATCTAAAAGTATTTTATTTTTTAATTAAGTTTAATGTAGAAAATATATTTCATACCAAATATATAAAAAAATTTAGATCAAATGTAAGAAATATAATATCTAAAAAGTTATATTTTAGACATGAAATAAGCCAAATGAGATCTAAAAAGTCTAAACTAAATTGAGGGTGAGAAATTTTTAGACACAAAAAATTTAGACTGAATATGAGATATATAAGGTCTAAAAAGTCATATTTTAGACAAGATATAAGCCAAGTGACGTTTCAAAATTAGGTTTTTTAGACCATATTTTAACCAAGTGAGGTTTAAAAAGTCCTGGCCTGACAAGTCATTCATGTTTAAACGATTTCACCCGAATCCCACTCCCCCATCACATTCTAAAACATAAATCGTTTTTACTAAGAACAATTTGCTTAAATTGTTCCTAATAAGAACGATTTTGGGTGTTGCATCCTGCTAAATATTTTTTTTTCTATTGCATTTCCATAATAAAGTTTCTTGTTAATCATATTTTATTTAAAAAAACCATGAATGCCCCAAGGAAATATAGGAACTATACTACAAGATATTTTATACTTTTTAAGAATTTAAAAAATATTTAAAATTACATGTCCGTGCTATTTTTTAATTTTTATTACATAATAAAAAATTTGACACGAGAAAAATCCCTAACTTTAACAACTATTTTAATAGTAAAGGAAGTAATGGTCAAAATATGAAAAATAAGAATCCTTAAGTTAAAATTTTAAAACTTAAGAAGATTATGTGCAAACTGAATTAATGTTAAGGTGTTTCTCATTTTAATCTGGAAAAATTCTTGTGTCAACTTAGTTTTCTACATTATTTCTAATCTAATTAATTAAAATATAACAACTTCTGAGCTGATTTGACACTTAACATTTTAATAATATTAAAAAATTTTACAATATTTATTTTTTTAATTATTTGTGAAACTTAATTACATAATTTATTTTTTAAAAAAACATGAATCACATTAACAGCCAATTAGAATTAATATTAATTAAGTTATTGTGTTTTAATTTAATTAGACTATAAATTAAATCACGTGGCAAATCGGTTCCTACAAAATTCCTCTTTAACCTATATAAATCAATCAATCAGTGACCAACAATTTCCGGAATCGGCTTTTCTCCATTTTTTTGGCCTGATTCTCTTTATTTACTATAGAAAGCCTATGTATTTTATAAAATGTAGGTCCAGGCTAGGGGCCTTTAATTCTGGTAAACGTATCCCATAATCCCAGACACAAGTTCGCCCTTTCCTCTATTCCCCCTTTTTTTTTTTTAACAAATAGTTACTTGTTTAACTATAAAATTGGTTATGATAAAATACTAGAAATTTTTGAAAAAAAAATTCTAGAATTTGATTTTGGTTGTATAAATTGTTTTAGCAAATATAAATATTTAAACCATTATTATGTTAAATACACGTATTTTAGTTAAAGAAAATTAAGTCTAAGAGTTAAAGTTAACGGTCAATGACGATTGAATGGATGAAAATACAATCTCAAATATATAACTCAGGTTTGTATAACATATATTATAATTTTAGGGAGGTTTATATTATTTTTAAAAATAGAAAATAGGTCTATGTAATTAAGACAAAATTGAGGATAGCTACAGTATTTAATTTTAAAAAAAATATAAATAAATTTTCACAATGTTTTTTTTTGCCAGAATTTCACTATTGTAATTTAATACAGTTAAAATTTGCAATAAAGGCACAATGGAGGGGAATGCAACAAAGAAAAACCATGCCCCAACTATATCGTCTTATTTTATTTTAACCACAAATTAATTCAAGCCTATACTGAGAAATTATAGACAATTATTTAGCGTAAGATGCTTATAAATAACTATCTCATAATGTTCATTAAGGCACAATATAATATCTTGTATGAATTAAACTAGTAATCTTAAAAAAAATAAAAATAAACCAGCAAATACTATATATCTTCCCCAGTGTGCATGAACATTTTGGCCTTTTTATAGCCTTCCTCTAAATACTTTCTCAACCTAACCAAATCTAATGTTACATTTTGATCCAACAAATATATATTCATCAACTCTGGTGGCCAACCGCCTTTCTGTAATGCAGTTGGATCTCTAACCATCAAACTGTCCTTCCCATATTTTTCCGCCAAGCTGCTTTCTTCTGGCTCTATCTTGTACTCCATGTATTCTAGTTTTATCCCTTCTGCCATCCTCCCGAAGCACGCTATAGCTGTCCAATCAAGCCCGATGGGAACTATTTGCATAAGTACCGATCCAGGCCTTAGGAACAATGAGTGTGTGAGTGCAGCACCATGAACACCGATCATAGCATGGCTTGAGCTAACAAGCGCATAAGACTCTTGCAATGGTGTGTTTTTGTTTGGCTCAAAAACAACCACATCAAAACCTACCTCTTTCATGACCCGCATTGCTCCTTTTGTGTTTAGCGTCGCTCTGGTGATTGCACCTTTTCGGCTTGCAAACAAGAGTCGTGGCCGACGACGACAAGTCAGATTCTTCAATGAAATTAGGGTAGTTTGGCTTTGGAAGTGGCCTTCATAGGCTTCACGGAAGACATCACGAAAATGCATGTATGCTTTTGAGGTTGGTAACAGAGTTTGGTTTATTTTCATGAAGCCATGTGAAATGAGGCCTATATGGACCGAAGGGAAACAATGAGTCATGGTTTCACTCTTAAGGATAATAATCGGATACTTCGTAAACACGTTTAATATATCAGCATATCTAGGGGCCCACCAATCAGGACCCTCCGTTATCACGATCACGAAATCTTCACCATTAGGGAAAACAGTGTTCACGGTGATGAATAAAGGGACAAATCCATCGTTAAAAACATGCCAAAAGTTTTCTATGTAACCTGCAAGGGAGAAAACTAAGGCCGGCACATGGTGTTGGGCCTGACACGGTGGGCTTTTTGGGCTTGAGATGATCGTGACGTTTTTTACTGTTGGCATCAAGAACTTGTCAAATTTTCTCGGGTTGGGCTTGATTTTCTCAACTATATTGGGTGTGTTGGATCTCCCTGAGCCCAATACATGGAACGTGTAATTAGTGGGGTCCAAAACGGTAGGCCCAATAATGCTGCAGAAATCATACCGGTCCGAAGTGCGATCACATTGAATTTGGGAGGTGGCACTCGGGAGTTCTGACGTCCACTCAAGTCGGCCTGGCTTGACGTCACCAAGGGCCTCTTCTGTGATTGCAATATAAAAGCACATAAATAATATATATATATATAGAGAGAGAAAAATTATGGAGAAAAACTGAAAAATCCTCAATCAGAAAATTTATTGCCGATAGGTAATTAACATTACAGTTTATTGCAATATTTCTT